>DWNY01002204.1:0-11378 GCA_018250635.1 Telegonus apastus | reverse complement strand
TTTATCGTTTTGCAACAATGGACCGCTTGAGCCAGCTCCACCGCGCCTGTTGTGATTTAATTCAGTTGGCTCACGTGAGCGCGATACGGACATAATGCGAGTTTAACTGTTTTCATAAACCGCGCGTCCTCTGAGAATCGCCTTTAGTTTTAGTGGCAGTATTAAAATTTGTAAGGTCGTGAAGAACAAATATTTTTAGTTTTCACATAATGGTTACCATTTGTAATGGTACATGTAGGTATATAAACGCTAAAGGATACACTTTTAACTAGGGCATGAATATTTTCATTTAATTATCATTATAGTTCAGTAGTTCCGAAAAGTTAGTAATTTCGAAAGTGGTCGTAGTGTAATGATAATATTAGTGGATCATTAAATACCTACGCACTCCGCAGTCTTAATTGTACCGATAATAAATTTTCACTATTACTCTATTATTGTTAAGAGTAATAATATTATCTAAGTCATTCCTAGGTGATTGTTTATATTAACGCGTTAATATAGATTATTCAGGTTAATATTTGTTTTATTAGTAAATAATTCACCAGCTCCTTTTTAATTATTTAATCTTTTGTATGACTTCCAAGCTTTATGTTGGGTACATTGCCTTAGGGAGTTTTGAAATACCTTTTTATCCTTTTCTTAAATCTAGATTTCAAAGCTTTACGAAAAGAGGGTGTTTTACGTACCCTTAAATTTAGGGTTGCCATTTGTACTTTACATCTATACATATGTTTTATGTATGTAGTAATTAATCAAAGAAACCTGTTCCGGTCCTTTTGAATAAACTGTAGACTCCCTTAAAATTTGGATACCACAAAATTCAGAGTAGATCTTCTTTTGAACTTTAAAAGTGGTAGAACCCTTTGTGATTCGACTTTAGCAGCATTACCGCTTTTTGCCTTATAACATATCAGTGCTTAACACTGCTGTTTTCTGGTTTGAAGCGGATGGTAAGGGTAAGGATGGTAGTAATCTTATTCGAGGCATTCCAACCTAGTCCTCCTAGGGGTAGCAAAGCATCTGTGACCGACCTCAGGTAGGACTGCTATCGTATCTGGGGTTGATTACAGATGTCCATAGGCGGCAGTGGCCACTTATTATAGATGAGCTGCATGTTTTAGCTACTTCCATAACATTAAAAACTTGCTTCTATTACTAATTCTAAATATATCATTTTACATACGATTTTACGAACGTTATTTAAAATAGTCCATTAGTTAACGTGAATCTCTATTCAGGCAACTATGAATAAATTACAGACTAAACGGCAAATACGTCGCTTTGATTTCAACTATAAAAACGAAGCATACACTATTTTAGCAGGACAAGATAACATCTTTGTTCACTAAAAATAATCCGTTTTGCTCAGAATGTCACATAACACCATTGTTGCAGACCAATGAGATCGTATTATCGAAAAGGATTTCCTCGGTCAAAGACCCAAAACTCGAGGGGTTGAAAATTCAATAGAACCCTAATTTAACACATTCCGATACAAACTGACTACAAACGCTATACGAATGCGCATAATTTGGCAAGTATTCGCCTTCGCAGATTCCCTAAGGTCTACTTAGGTCTTTATAATTTTATCGGGTTACGAATATCCTAAACTTCGAATAGGGATATTTCAGATTTTGACCTTCCAGTCTCAGAGATCTCATTCTTTAACCCTATAGAATGAGCAACTGATTTCAAACTACCTATTCTAAATTAATTAATTATCTTGTTTTAAATATAAAGGGAAATAAGGTGATAGAATCTTTTGTGGTCCGATTCTAACGGTGGCACCACCACAGCTTTTTCTGCCGTATAACAGCAGTGTTATGTGCTGATGGGTTCTGATCTAAAGAGTGTGTTAAAGGACACATACTTATTCAAGGCGATTATAGATATACACGTGCGGCAGTGGCAACTTACCATCGGGAGGGCTGCATGCTCGTTTGCAACTTACTAACAAAAATATATGATCCAACTCTGGGGGATTTCTTCAGTATTATTAAAGCACCTCGCAATCTACAGATAGCATCAGGAATGCCCTAAACCTTATTCTGAAAATATTAGCAGTGACTTAAATATTTTTAAAGATGGCAAATCCTTCGTGGACTGATGGTGACGGAATCATCGCTATACTTAATGACTATAATGGCGACACTGGATGCTAATCCATTGGATGGTAGTAGCTAATTTTTGCTCATGCTCATTTTTCACATTAATTCATGATACAAAATGTTGATAATTTTATAGTAGATCTTACATTAGACATAACGGAAACTAAAATACATATCCTATAGAAAAAAATGATCTTGTAAGTTTCTATATGCAGGGTGCCTTCAAAAATTTAAACAACATAGACCAGCATGATTTAGTCTCCAAGCGTTACCCTTAATAATAAACCTCTTAAATATAAAAGTCCGAAACACATGGTGTTATGGTTTAATAAGATGGGGGTAAAAAATGCGTCGTGCCAAAACGCGCGCGTGTCTTGCGACTTTCGGCAGCAGATGTGTGGGACACGTTTTTTGGCAATAAAGCCGGCTATTCCCTAGAGTTGAGCGAGAAAAATAAAAAAAATCAGATTCTATGCTAGTAAGATAATGTTAATTAATTCTGGAGAAAGCGCGCATGGTGTACCCGTGCGCCTCTCAAAAGAAGATGGGATAGAGGAACCCCAGCTCATTCCCAGATGAAGGGTCCTTAAAGTAGGTCCAACGCCGGCGACGTCACGGTAGAATACGACAGCTTGCCCAAGGCTACGTCATAAGACATAGACGTGGAATAAGTCGCTAGTAGTGCGACATAGCCATGATGAATTTCCTCACGTTAAGAATAAAAAAGTAGGACAGACGGCAAAATACATTTGTAATATATCGCAACTACGACTATTCCTGTCCTGTATTGTGTGTCAAAATACACATTCGAATTCATAAAAAAGAATTGTGATGTAACTTTGACCCATGAGCCTATTATATTACATTTGGTTTACGATTTTGTGAATATATAGTTCCATTCAATTTCGGATAAAAATTGTACAGTACCCCTTGACACTCGCACACCTACGAAATTCTAGTGAATAGCCAGCCTTATTACACGTCGCTAGGGAGACCATTTTTCACGTACGCCATTAGCACGTCTCTTGTCCGTTATGGGTATGTTGATCCTCGTCTCAAATCATTGTTACTATTGGTAACCCTAAGTCGCGGGCTTTGTTCTATATGATTCCTACGTGCAAGAATAAGCACGTAGATAAAATATGGTCCTTGTAGAATTTATAGCACGCCTATTCAATGTTTATTCAAATAATAAAGAGTGTTTGTACATTTAAAAAGCTCCAGATTTTGTACATTTAAGAAATTCACGGGTAGTAGACAATGTAAATATTGTAAATTATGTAATATCTACTTAATAGAAAAAATATTAAGTCACTGATAAACAAAACACATTTTAACCCACTGGACTTGTAAACTGGATAGAAGAAAATATATGTATATGAATACATAGGAGTCATATGTAAATATAGTGTTCCCAAAGAAACTGTAAAGCAAAATGCTTGGGATTAAACCTTATATCTAGGTACTTATTTTTCTTTAAAGCAAGATAGGTAAAATATTGCTGATGCCATTTTAGTAAATTGTTTGGAATACCATAGAAAGAAACTATCAAAGATTTAACACGCAATGAATAGCTCTATGTATAGCATGCCCTACACTCACTGTTATGCGCGCTCCAATACGTCATTCGTTGATTAATCCGCCCAATTTCCATACGAAAGATACTACCACACAATGTGTACAAGAAAATACGAGCGTCCGTACGCATTGCTCAAACCGATTTGTCTTACAGCATTCGTGAGCACGGAGCGTACGACGTAAAAATTTACAACGGACGAAACAAAGCATAGTAAATCTGCAACAAAGGCTACAGGACACATTGCGCTTACATGTGCCGGTTTGCAAAGAGCAAAAAGTTGTTGTCATAATAGAAGCGAGTGACGAATAGAGAGAAGTGTTCAAGATAAAGTATACGAAAATTTTCGGAAAGAACGATGTATTTAGTTTCCAGTTAAAATTCTCTTTTGTAGGGTCAAAGTAGAAAACGACTGTCAAAAGTCTCACTGTAGTGTGACTTCAGCAACACCAACGCCGCACCTAATTCTGCCTAATAACAGCACTGTTAAGAACTGCTGTATTCTGTTTTAAAGGGATATTAGGGAGGCATAATTATCACAGATGCATTCCCACTCCTGAGGACTAAGATAGTCGCTTTATATCGTAAGTTAACCTGAATCCATGCTTTACCGAAACGCAGTGTTTTTTGCTAAAAGTAGCTAAGATAGGTAAAAAGTATCCCCCTAGTTCCGGAAGGTCGTAAGATTCATGTAGTTTAACAATATTATGACCTTCCGGTTCTAAAAGAAAGGTCGTGGTTCATATTTTTTAACATCCACACTTACAATCTGTTTTGTAATAGCAGTCAAGGGTTGTTGCGATTTCGATCGAAAATTATGGAAGGTATCCTAACGTAATTCTCAGGGTTGCAACGCATTTATTTCGGGTCGTCTAACACTATTAAGGCTTGTGTAAATATTTCTCCGTACAACATCGTCATGATACGCTAGCTGCTTCGATTATATAAAGAATCAAACATTGCAAAAGCATACAATTCTATTATTGCATTAATATAAATGGATTTTAAATGTGAACATTTATTATTAATTCTGTCAAATCTGTTACATGACAAATGGAATAAGCCTGTCCTTTTAACGTTGTATGTCAGACAAGTCGCTAAAAATAGAGAATTTGTAGTAGATTTTGCTGTTATTCCGATGGACGCCGGATGTGTCAACAGGACGTGATGGCGATTTCAATCGCTCACTACATTTATTTTGGGGTTCAGGGTTCCGTGGGACTTCATACAAGTGTGCATTACAAGAGTTGAAACCTTCAGTGTCAGTCCATATGAATAATTGTTAAGAAGCAGAAGGACCCTAGTAATAGCGTTAAGGTTTGAATTTTGGTCAATCGAGCTGGGGTTTCAGGGTTCGAATTCCAGGCGCTTTCTGATTTTTACATATTTTCATATTAGATACATCAGATGTTATTCATGTTACAATTCCTTCATTTTAATTGCTTGTAAAGAAAAACAGCCCAGGATATTTATATGCTTGAGAATTATTTCTGCTTTGTTTGTCATTCGTTATTCGTTCTTCACTTTTTAAGACCTATCGATCTAACCCAATTCAAATGACTTTAACCACCTTTAAAAAAACAATAAATATACGAACAAATTAATATGCCATGCCCTTCCTCAACATACGTGCTCTTGTAATATAGTTTTTATGATTATCTAGAGAAATGAATACAGTGTAATCTCTAAATTAAAGAAAGAGATGAAGATTTCTATTGTTGCTTGATATTTTCATTTTAGTGGCTTCGGTGTACATATTTCATTCAGTTTCATATTTTCGTTATCTGGCAAACAAAATAATTATAAAGGTGAAAAAATCTATTATTTATAAATGTCATCCATTGTAATAAACACCAAAATCATCAAACAACGATTTCACCATTTTCTAATTTTAAGGACTTTAGCTGATACGTGTCGAGATCCGATTTTTCAATTGGTAGAGGATAATATATAACAAAGAGATGAGGTGGAAAATAATGAATAATGATATATCATAAATCTTTCTTTGCAACTTTACATTATCACTAGGTTATACATGAATTGATTAACACATTACATAAGAAATGACAAAGATTAACAAAGTTATCACTTTTTTCATTTATCAATTTTCTTATTATGAACTGTTCTTTATTTTCATCACTTCATAAAATGAAGTACAAATTACTCGATTCATAGCTTACGGAATGTTCACAATTGATCCAACCGTGTTGCGTCCTCGAAAAACGCATTTTAATCCGCGTAGTGCACTTCGCTCAATTGCTCAGCCATCGGACGAGAGTACTCACATATTAATCAACGAGATTTTTCTAAACTCAACAATTTATTCGGATGCACAAAGGATTTTATGTAGAGTAAATTCCAGTGAATTCAAGTGAGTTCAAAGAGGATTGCAGTGATTCTACGATTAGGACTAGGAGTAAGATGGCAATGATGACGTTTATTTTATGAACAAAATCCCCAGCTCTTAAAACTATAATACAATTTTCATTAAAGTGCTATCGTTTTTTAAAGGAATTGTTGCCTGAAGTTATTTCTGTATAAATGTAATAAATTTTCAGTGAGGTAATGCTGCCAGCTTTGATTATATACTTTATATATACAACGTCACTCTAGTGACAAGCGAAAAACGTCCAAAAAATATAAGCATGTGTGCGTGATTCACGTCGTCGGTCGAATGCTCCCATTGCGTCATTTTAATTGGAAAATAAAGTTACCTGCTATAAACATTAGCGATTTAGAGGCTAACAGTTAGTGAATATTTTTTGGACGCTTTTTTAATTAACGCTAGTTTTTTAGTATCTAGAGAGTATATAATCAATGGTTCCCAGAGTCCCTTCCCCGAGTCAGCGATTTGGCACATTTATTTTATTTATAGTTACAGTTTATTAGTTATGTATATATTTTTTGTGTTATTTACTATTCATACATTTCATTGAATTATTACATAAAATATTTTATTACTGTGTATCTACATATACATATACCTCCTATATGATGTTTGGTTTGACTCCGGACAGGCGACACTTATTTCTATTTAATGGTGTGGTTAGTGAGACAAACTTATCCGAAGTGTTGCTACTTGGTCCTCAGAGGTTAAGCATCTGTAGCAAATGGCAGGCAAGACTATTTTTATCTGGGATTGATTACTTCCCCACTCCAATGCAGATTGGAGACAAAAGGTGTTAGTAACCTGTAAAATTATATAAATAACGCTTTCTACACTTATAGCACACAAAAAACACCAAAACACAAACACCCAGACCTAGCACAGAAATCTAAATTTATCTTTCAGATATCAGTGTGGCCTGGGATCGAACCCGGAACCCACTGAATATTAGACCGGTATAGTGACCGCTACCCCACCCGTATGGCCACCGTAATTTAACGTACAGTTCTCAACATAATTATCTTAATATCAGTCGTAAGTGTGACTATAGTTCCTATTTGTAGTCACGTAAACATCAAAATATTTGAAGCGAATGAAACGACCGAAAAAATACAAGATATTGCAAAAACTTCTCGTCTACGTTCCAAATATGATTTAGGTCCCGATATTACCGATATAGATTTTCACTTAGCGTTCAATACGACATATAAATATGTTGGTATTTGTTTGTATCGGTTATAAAGCTACTGATGACCGGCAAACTGTTATCGACTGGCCTTCACTGGCCATGATTGATAGCATGACGAGACATTTTGTCTTTGCTTGCATTTTACGTAAATCACAATGGCCTGTGTTGTTGACTGATTGGATATGGGCTATTGGTTACATCGTAGAATACAGGATGACGTTTTATTTTTCAGTCTTTGAAAAAAAAAACTTTAAAAGTGCGTTTTGAAATTTTATTAATGTTTGTTTGTTGTGAGAAAGTTTTATTAACCTCGACCCAAAAATTTGACTAAAGTTCCTTTTTTATAATTTATCCCAAAATGGATACTATCATACGCATATATATAGGATAATGTATTTACGATTATACGTATACTAATATAATTTCAAGTTGAAGTTGAATAGTCAAATCCGGTGGGTTATACAAATGCAAGTAATACGAACTTGAAATTAATTATGAGTTTCTCTAATAACAACCGTAAGCATTCTGACATGAGAATTCTGTCTAATGTTCTGTGACATGAGAATTCTATTAACCCATGCTTCAACCGTTTTGTTTTAATACTTTGGAATTAACAAACAAACATGCATTACACCGGACATTATATGGCTACTGCCGCCCACGGAAGTCAGTAATCAACCTCAGATAGTCTTATCCTACCTAAAGTTGACCACAGATGCGTTGCAATCCGGAGGGCTAAGTTGGAACGCCGCAGATAAGTATGTCTCACTTAACACGTCCTCCAAACCAGAACACAGCAGCGCTGCTGCACTTCGGCAGCTGCAGAATTAAGCGTGGCGATGGTGGTGCCGGAGAAGAACAACATAGAGTTCACCTTTTGATAGTGATTCATCGCAGACAACACAAGGACTGCATTTAGGAAAAAATTCGTGCTAGAAAATAAACTGCTTGCAGTTGACTTATTCGTGATATTCCGATGCACTAAACAACTCCATGTTAAAATACCTGGTGGCAGATAAGTATGTTGAGATGACGATGATAGCCAAATAGATATATAACGTCAAAAAAAAACGATTTACGAAAATCACAACATTATTAAAAGCAGCATGAAAATCAAAACGTCCGGCAATTGAATTTGAAATTTGTTTCACCTATTCCACCTGTACCATCAATTCAAAAATCATTTCAGAAGTTAACAAACACCGTTGAACGAGAGGAAAAATCGTGATTTCTAACTGAAAAAGGAAGCAATCAATCGCTGATCCAATTAAGTGAGTAAAAATAACAAGTTCTTTTCATTACGTTTTCGGCCACGCTGCGCCGCGGCTCTAATTGACGTATCGATGGACAACGCTGGCTAAAACTCTTTTTATGTTCCCAATAAAACATTAAGGAAATAGAGTGAATTGTATCAACGTAATTGATCGTTGCTTAATGGATTCCCAATTACGTTACGCTAAATATTCGTTACGAGGAGAAAAAGGTCAGTGGGAACTACGCACATAGTCCTGAGGCCCGCATAAATATTTTATCGGCAAGGAAAATCAGCCCATTGTGTTTGCCCAAAAATATCACATAGCTCAAAAAGTAAAAACGCTATTTTTAAGGACTGTCCAGTTTCCAACTCATAGTTAACATAAGGCACAATATTAAAATGGGTAAAATTCCCCATCCTACCAATTTAGATATTGTAACTATGCCGTAAAGTATGTTTTTAATGGTTTTTTATAAGTTATTTCCTACATGATCAACTATTATGACCATTTATCATCAGCAACACTGTATTTCTGCTGCTTCACTTCCATTAACCCTACATAATATTATAAGATTAAATAACAATTTATAGCGTGATAATATCTGACAACAAAGGTACAAACACTAGTAACCAGAAACCACCATGTGAAATGGAATATTACGGGGATGACACTTGCCTAAATCCATTTTAATGGTAACAGACTATCTAAGTACAAAAAATAGTTAAAATCGTTTGAGACGTTTCGGCCAATAACGTACGAATACACAAAAATTGCTCGTTTAAAATAAAGGGCAAAATTGTACATAGGTACATATAGAGGTGTACGTAGTCATAAAATACTAGTTACGAAAGACTCCAAATATTTTCTTTCCTAAAAATTTTGTGGGGAATCTCTACATCGACAAACACTCTTTGTATATGACGTAAGTTGTAATATCGAGATAACGAGTCCTGATACAAAGTATTCCAAAACGTTGGCGTTTTAATATTCTCTTCGATAAATTGTTCGGTGGCAACAAAGGTTGGTTTAAAATGTAAAAGATGTTTTGGCAAAGGCAGCCGTGCTCCGACAGGCTCTGTTCGGAACTTGTATCACTTGTATGTATGCAAGTTGAGGATGTTTTGATGGCGTGATTCAGAAATACTAGGGGCGTCATCTCTTGACGAGTTGCAGGAAATCGCCACACTGTAAAATAGAAGTGTTTCGTAATTGCCAGGTCCATTTTATATGCCAGGCTTAGTTCTTGAGATTAACAACGTATCTGTAATTACAGTTGATTAAATTAAATCAATTGATTTAAAATATAACTACGTTAAAAATAAAGATTATTCTTTTTTCACCAAGATCAAAGAAAAAGACTTATTTATAGTGTCTCAAACGAAACAAACTTAAAATAATTATGTCATTAAAACCGCAAATATACTTAAGGAAATACATTTAAGGATAAATTCTTTAACATCCAAAAGCGAAATATTTCAAAGTTATAGTGTATAAGATCTTTTAATCATAACAACCAGAAAGCTGCATTTTATCCACCACTCGCTCTGTACCGTATATTTTATTTATTCCTGATATAATTACTGAAAATAATATCACATCCTCACGAGAGTATGAAAACGAATCCTCTTTATAAAGTAATTCCAAGCTAAATTCCGAAAACGGTCGCTCAAACGAAGGATTTGGCGAAACCTCTGAGAGAAACGAAAAAATCAAACAAAAGTACGTAAATATTGTGAAAGTATTACCCGTCATCTATGTATCTAAACGTATTTATATGGTAACTATTTATTGTTCAACGGGTCTATCACCTATTTCTAAAAATATTATATAAGGTGTTGTGGTTTTAATGGCGTGTGGAGATTTTTTTTAATAAGAGAGTAGCAAACGAGCATGCAATTTATATGATGGTAACTAGTCATTGCTGCCTGTAAAACTGTAAGCAATTTCATATAGAACAGAGTTTATTTACCAAGTAGGCATGTATGGATATGAAATTTCGGATCTGGATACGAGTATGGATATGTGAAGAAAAAAAAACCAGTTTCGTATACGGTTACTGATATGAAATTATTTCGGATAATCCGACAGTTTCGGATTGTTTCGGTTACGGATAAATGTTTTTTAAGGAATAGTGAAAACAAAATAAGGTACAACGACGTAATTATTTAATTTATTAAGAATTAAGAAATCTGCACAATTATTGTGTCGGCTCTGCTGGGTGAAAAGCATTAATTTTGTAATATATTTGAACCTCACCCCTATCCAAAATTATCCGAAATTTTTATTTCAGATTCGGTTACGGTTTTGGATAGAGTTTATCTCGGATATCCGATAGTTTTGGTTACGGTTACGGATTTCCATAACGCCCCTGCTCCCAAGGAATAAAATGGTCGCCTCATATAAAAGTGAGTAGCAACCACCACCGAAACTTAAAAACTGCTTCACATTAAAAATAGACGGTGTAACCTCCCCGGTAATTAAAAATTAGAAACCACTTACTCTAAAAGACCAGTCCCAGTAATGGGACGGTAATGGGCTGGAAGGCTATGGACTATGGTAATGCAGACACATCCATGGGTTGCAGTGATAATTTCTTAATTACTTGAAGGCTAAATTTTGTGGTTTACAGTAATTCAATCATGATTTGCAACGACTCATAATAGTCAGTAATAGTAATATAAACCTTGGTGACCACATTCGATATTAGTATGAAATGTTTTAACGGACTCAGTGGACGCATAGTCTCGTAAAAGCAGTTAAACTCGCATTGTCCGTATCGCACACACGTGAGCCAACTGAATTAAATCACAACAGGCGCGGTGGAGCTGGCTCAAGCGGTCCATTGTTGCAAAACGATAAA
>DWNY01002203.1:0-11378 GCA_018250635.1 Telegonus apastus | reverse complement strand
ATCGCTTGCAAAATGATAAATATTTCAACGGCACAAGATACGTCACATAATATTGTTCAAATATTAAACTCTTTCTAGAATCTTAATATGACAAGTCTTAATAAAAGCTGTTACATGCATCGTAAATATAGGTAAAAATGCTGATAAATAGGTAGTAATCATTGAATAGTACTCTTAGTTACAACTTAGTCCTCAGGGGTGGCAACGTATTTGTGGCCAATCTCAGGATTCTTGATCTTATCTGGGGTTAATAAAAAAATGACCACGGGCGGCAGTGGCCACTTAAAATCAGGTCGACAGCATCCTCGATTGCTACTTCCGTATTATAAAAAAAAAAGATTTTTTTATATAAAAGAAGAAAAAAAGGATACAACACTACGATAGCAAATCAACAACTTATCATACGGCGAACAGGAGCTGCCTTGGTCGGGATTTAGAGTACTTTTACGACTACCGGTTAAAGAAAAAAAATTGGCGACGAATGAAGTGTCCGGTACACTTCCAAACTTCTTGTTATCCTTGCCAGAACACAATGTGCCCAGCATTAATGTCTCCATATTATTCACGTCTGACGTGAATGCAAATTTGTTCCGAGTCATTGTGCAACAGTTGTTGAATGTGGAACACTCGTAATACACCTCTTTATGGTTAGGTGTCCTATGGGAAGAGGTAGTTTCCGGAAGGAATCTCGACGGAGCTTGGAATTGACTTAATTAATTGTTTGGTTAACTTCCGCGTTTTATGAGTAAAACGCGGAGCAACATTTGATGAGTCAGGTCTATAATGCGCCATTAGTACAGCTATTAACCTTTTTGAAGTTGCTAGTTTGACACCAGTGACACCACCGATACTCCTTTTATTGTCAACCACTGCTATTTAGTATCGGACAAAAACTATCAATGCATTTATGGTTGACTTAAGGTAGGATTATAAAATAATTACTATAATAACCACTTTTCATCATGTGAAATGTATTCAAAACCACTTTGCCATATCAATTTGTTTCAAACTAGAGAAGCGTGGCACAGGGAGATTCTGGGGTCGTCTCAGTTGATGTGAACTTGGTTGAATGGATGGATGCCTGGAGACATATGAATAGAACACATTCGAGCTTCTATTTGGTTGTGTTGTGATTTCATTAAAAAAATGCTCGGTAATATCACCTACAACAAGATTCCAGCACATCACTTCAGCATTACTTTTGTCAGTAATTTTTCCTATAACTATTCGCAAACGAGTATAGACATAAAACATTAAAGAGCGGGTCTATCTTCCATTGCATATATATAGATGTACAAGTACATGAAAGTTTCGATAAGCCTTAGACGTCAGGACGAATTGGCGCGCGTTCAAAATCTTTCGGCGCAGCGCATAGGTATTCAGGCACCGTGCTTACTGCATGGGATTTTGGCAAGGAACACACTTATGGGTACATGTTAACCGATACGTTTATTAAACTCAATAGCCACGGTGAATAGCGGTTATATTCACCGTGGCTATTGAGTTTAAATTCTAACCGATAATTCCAAGTATAGGATATCATTGTCCAGGATTCCTAAAAATTAGAGATATTTACTATAAATCTTAGATATCGGCGAATGCTGTATGGCCCTGTCTACGTAAAGGTAGCCATTGTGGCCCTATCTGCTTAGGTAGCTAGAACCACAAAGGATATTACTTAAAGATTATTTTTTATGGGAAATTTCAGCAGTCTTACAAGTAAGACTCATATGAGAGAAATCTGCATACAAAATACGAAAAAATCTTGAGCGAAAACATCAACAAAGATAAATGAAAACCTACATTATTTTCACTTGCATATTAAAAGAAAAACCAAACAAGCATTCAGGAGTAAAAAGTAGGAAACAGGTCGGCCATTGTCAGCACAAAAGTAATGCAGAACTACTGAGAGTACAAAACGAGGGATTTTTTTGATGTAAAATAAAAAACACTCGAAACCTCTGTTGAAATAACTTCGCGCTGGGTAGTCGTTAAGCTAGTTAAAGTTATTTGAATGGATATTACGAAAGAGGGAAAAGAGAGAGACAGTCATAAATTTTGTTACGTACGTACATATTTAGTTAAGTAACTTAGTTTATAGTTTTCAAGTAAAATGCCCAAATGGTGATCACATCGTTCTGAAGATTTTTAATTCGACCTTTGACTACAAGTTATCACATTATCTGGCATAGATTTAAATTTGTTTGCCTACATACATATCTTTATGCTTACACTTCTTACCATGGTCATCGACAGCCATTTCATATGATAGATACAGCAACGGTTTCTGCAATTTCGAGGGGAGGTTGGTCTAGCTACCCCTCCCTGACCCCTTTAGCTACGTTAATTTTCGTTGTTTTTCCCTTGTGACTTCCAATTTTCCTGTTTTCGTTATACTTAGGATTGTAACTATTGTATGAATAATTATATACCATGTTATCTTCATCTATATAACATTTAGTTTTATTAGTAATCTTGAGACCGACAGCATTTATAAGACTTGACAATTAAGTGACGAATCACGTGGTTACATCCGTTTCAATAGTTCTTTTTCATTTATTTACCGCTACATGTCCGAAAAATCCATTTACAAAAACGCCTCTTCGATGTTCTCAAAATATATTTCAAAAATTAGTACAGAATAATAACTACAATAGATACAATGCATCCAGGTCAATTTTCGTAAAGAGTTTATAATAACAGGTTAATGTAAATTTCATGTCTGCAGACTAAACATATCGGGCCGTATAATCAACACCTATTATGTGAGCCTTGTTTTAGTATACGTTACGTACATGTTTCAAGATTAGATTTCCTGTTTTAAACTACATGTACCTACTTATGACCGTGTTGTGATTCGTGTTTTTGTATGAAATAAGCGATCATACGATCTATTTTATGGCAATTGGTATCTGTTATAAATCTCAGACAGGATGGAAGACCTAGATTGAAGTCCGAAATAGGTACCTGAAGTCGCTACAGATGCTAAGTAATTCTGAGATATAAGACGAAAAGCCTCATACATATACAATCACTTAAAACTCCTTGAAACCAAAATACTAGATATATAATTACATTTCATACTGTTATTATATAACCTAGGTACCAAATAATAAAACAATTTTGTGGTTATCTAAAGTTATATTTTTCGTATATCATTAAGAGCGACATACATTTTAACACATATTCATACGTTATAGCTGCTGTCTTATAAAAATTTCCTTCATCCTTGGTTTAAATACACAGCATTAAAACACTCTCTCGTCAAAAACTACGAGCAGAATCAGCCCAACTAATTGTAAGGATTACAGTAGAGACGTGTTCAGTGTAACAATCGTTCCGTTCCGGCCTGCCCGGGCGACCTGAATAGACGGAGACTGGCCGACGCCGTGCTGCCACGCCCGCGACGTCCCTTGCTTTGATAATACTATTTGTACGTGATGAAGTGCATTTGGAGCGTGCATAGTTCCTTAAATATCAACCCTTTAATCTATACAGATAAATAAAATTGAAGCGTCTATTTCAAGTGGCAAAATAACACCATTTTAAGATATACACGGAACTTAAAACAAAAACACCACTAGGTATTAAATTTTTAACCGGATAATCTTGGAAACGACTCAAGCGATTCTGAAGGGACTTTCACTGGCAGATTGCGATTGTTAGACGTAATAAGAGGCTTTGCAAGTTATTTAAAAATATTCGAAATGTTTATTGCCAGTTTTGTGCAAACCCGTATCTTCAATCTATCCGCTTTAAACTAGCAATATAAGTTCAAAGTCCCACCCAGTTGTGGAAAACGCATAACTGGGGGTCAGGCCCAGCAATAGAACATAAAAACATTTCGCGGATAAAGGTATTTATCATTATTTTACATTGCCTATACCAACGGTATAGATTTGAGACGATGATATATAAACTAGAAAAATCTACAGATCCACCCGATTAATGTTAAATATTAAAAAACGTAAATTATTAAAATAACTGGATTCAACGCTATTAACAAGTTGGACATTTAAAACTGGTTACATGACCCCAAATAGTAATATACACAAACATGACTCACTCGTATGACCTCTACAATCAACTGTAGAACGTTATTTCGACGTACCAACATTTATTTACAGCTTAAATTACACTTAATTGTGTTTTCTTAATATGATATTCATTTGATCTTATTGAGGCTCTTTATAGAGATTTATCATTAATCATGGTTTGTCTAGTGATTCAACTATTTAAATAATAATGAAAAGAGACATAAGAGAAAATTATTATTTTTAATGAGTTCAAATTGAATGTAGGTTTGATCAATAATTGATCACCGAACCTTTGAAGAAAACCTGTGTATGAAACACGCGTTTTGTCCTAAATACCTATATACATTGAATCTATGTAGCAAAGTAATTAATAATGTCAAAGTTTGAGAATGTGTGGATTGGTTGTACGAAGAGCGTCAAAACATTCATAAAAGTGCTGATAGAACTAACAGTCGTATAGTTAAAGTGTTTGTCATATTAGCATTAGAACAACGATCAGTAGATTTCACGTCACAAAAGATCCCACCTTGCTTTATATTACAAAATATCTTTTTTTTCAAAGTTCCAAAGTATTGTATCCTTGAATATTTAGTTATTTAAACCCAAAATTAACTCGCATATATAAAATACACCGTGAATACTTTTAAATTTTAAACTTATCCGCATCATGTCCAAAATAAAATATATTGGTGATTAAGAAACGATTAAAACTTTCTATTCAGTTATAATAATCAAAATAGAACGAAATGAAAAAATCTAAGATAAACTTAAGTGTCTTACAATGTATTGACTTTAATACCCTTACATACTTATTTGATTCATATATTATATTGTCATGGTAGAAAAAATATTTCATCCACCCTCTCTTTTTTCTCCGTTTGCAAGCCGTTTGCAACCATATTTGAAAATTGTATAGCCTCCTCACTTTAAAAGCTGAGCCGTTTCTAACGACACCTCATATATTAAAATCCGTCAAGCCGTTAGGACTGTGGGGCGTGCCAAAGAAATGGACATACATAACATACATCCGTACGCTCATATAATATTACCCTCCTTCTGACGCAATAGGGTAAAAATAGATTTTACGGTAAAGTGTTTCATTTGTAAATGATCCATATAAAAACTTCCTATTCTATTGTATCATACATCTTTTGACCCGTTTCTCGCCATCAGTAAAACACATTAATACCATACAACGGAGTCGCGTCGTAAATCAAACTGACTGGTTAATTGGTGCAATGATACTAATGAGGAGAACAGGATACGGATAGTCTTTCTTTTAGTACATTTAATCGTTTAAAGCTTCAATTAGTATTGATTAGAACGCTGTGAATTTCCATTCACGGCGTAATAGGTGATCCATTTGGTACAAAAAATAATTCGAAATTGTACATTAGTTATACGTATAACTGCATACTACTGTGAATGTTTAGTAAACGTACTACTAATTTAGTTTGAATTATAAACGATAAACATTTTCCGAGAACGACGTACGACGTTAATCATGATTTAAAATTAAAATATTTAGATAGATTATGTATGTAAAGATAATGAAAATATTGAATCATCAACATGGACTTACTACCAATATTAGATTTCTATGGAGAAAATAAATTAATGTAAGAAGGGAAAGAAAAAAAGAAAATGAAATAAAAGACTGAGATCGTAAGAACAATAAATTGTGCAAGATGTCTAGACTGCCGAGAATTCGAACTGACGGCAGACGAATGGGAGAGGAAAATGTATTGTGATGGGATGCTGACCCTAATATTATTATAGACAGGATAAGGAATAGATGGTCCTGAATGAATATATCTACGAATACCACATCGATAGACAGTACAGATAACGTCAAAAAGCAGTTATAGTGCAGAATGAATTTCAGTTTACCACTATGAAAATCCGAGGCTGAAATTTATAGGGCTTTGTATAAATATTTTTTGTATGACCAACATGGCCATTGTGCTCATGTGGTCATTCTTAGACGAAAATGTCATTATCTTTAAAAGACATATTACAATTAATAACTATTTCTGATGTAAGTTAATGAATCTAAATGGCTAGTTCCGGCGGTATATTTGTCGTATTTCTTGCCATATATAATTGTACCTACTACAGCCTAAGTTTATAACTTACATATACACTTACCAACATTGAATTATTCAAATAATTCCTTAGCCTCCGGGTTCGTGATCATATCAAGGTTGTATCAGACGATTGTGTCATATGTCTTAAAATATACGTGTGCATTATTCGTGATAATATACACGTGAATCATATAATAATAAATAGTCAAAACATTGGAAAGTATGATTTCAGTTCAAATCTTAGAAGTATTTACAAGCAGGTAAATTAGTTAGACAAAAGCTCTCACTCAACAAATCAACGGTTCAACTATACAGTTGAACTACTGGTAATGTACCTATGCTTGTGTTGGCGACAATAGAAAATATTATTAATCTTTGGAGGAAGACGCTATCAAGAGTTCTTAATTTTTTAATATGGAAGTAGCAAACGAGCATGCAGTCCACCTGATGAGAAGTGGTTACTACCGCCCATAGACATTTCTTATCAACCCCAGATAAGATCAAATCTTACCTGAGTTTGACCACAAATGCATTGACACACCTGAGGATTAAGATGGAACACCCCGAATATGCATGTCTCCCTTACCACACCCTTCAAACCAGAACACAGCAGCGTTTAACACTGATGTTATAAGGCAGAAAAGGCCACGATTAATTCTTCCAATTTTAAAAGTTTAAAATTATAGTACTTGATTTGAAAGTTTAATACTCAACGTAGTGTAACAACATACCGTAATTTTCAGTGCGTAGTAATGGATTTTTTTAAATCTTTTAACGTCAAAATAGCTCCTCTTATCAAACTTATTATTTTAAAACTGTTGAAGAACAAATTCTCTCCGGGACTACGAGAAGTCCAGATTTTTTCATAGCACATTTCATTTTGTATTATTTTTAAAACCTATTTGTAAAACCCATCACACCCCATTGACACTAACATTTCATCGTCAGTACACAATCGACTAAGCCCTCCGTGACATGATTCGAGAATGTGTTCCGCCACATACCAGATGTCGACAACCTTAGGCTTTGTACTTTTTCAATATATTTTTTTAAATGTCATTTTAAAAAATAAATAAAACTTACGGAATTAATTATATTGGAATACGTACAATTTATTTAAACGGGTCATTTGTAGAGGTCGTTGCACTCATCCGGCCAGAAATCTAAACAGAACAAACTATACCTAATCAGAATTATAAGCGTAGCTAGATCTGAGCACGTCGCAGAATCCCTCAATTAAAATGTCCAATGCCAAAAATTAAAAACAACATACGTTTTTGATAAGACTTATTCTTATCAAAAACGCAGACGTGGGACGGTGGACACGATAAGGTAAAAGTGAAAGCATAAGTAATCTTTTCTACCTTACACTATAAATGATAGCATTGATTAGTGTCAGTGATAGCCTTACCTATCAATAAATCATGACACGAGGCGAATGTTATAAAAGAATTTTAATTAATCAGATAGTCCCTGGGTTAATCACTTAAAAAAACTTGACAGAGTATGTCCCTATTATCATGGCCGACTCCCAGGCTACAAAGATGCCATACAAACAGTTAGGCGCCATGCGTAAGCCGACCGTTAATCACACGTGCTGGTATTTATTTACGGGTCTATTTATAATTCTTAAGGCGGATACAAACAACGCCAGGTATGCATCACATATTTACGTGTCGTTAACGTATACCGTTTATAAAACACTAGATTTTTCACGCGACCCCGCTCACTCGGGTTGAAAGCGTCCTATCACACAGTAGCGGTAAAGAGTATCCTATGTGTGAAACTAGTAGTATAAAGAGTAGTAGTAAGAGTATCCAATGTATGAACTATTTGCGTTTCAAATTTAATAAACACAAATTCGATCAATAGCTTTTGTGTGAAAGAGTAACCAAAATCCATCCATCCATACAAACTCAAACTTTCATTTTTATAATTAGCTACCTAGTAAGTTTTGTAAGATATTTCGATACTTAACTCAAAAACTAAATGGAGTAAATAATTTGGATTATTACGGACATTACAATCTTTCACGTTAATTAAGTTAGGAAAATGTAGATTGTAATTGGAACACATCACTTTGCTAATTACACGCCTACATGTTCTCAAAACCATACAGAGTAGAGTACACAACATGCTATTTTCCCATGTCAGAACGCCAAAATAAAGGCATTACAGACGTACTTTATTATCCTGTTCCAAGAAGAATCGTAAATACGCACAGCGGAAATGTAGTTTTGTGACTCGTTTAAAATTTTCTATAATATGGAAGTAGTAACCGATACATAGCCTCTGTCTTCATAACTCAACTCATGTCTTCAACTCGAATAAGATTAGGAACTTACCTGACATTGGCCATAAATGCGCTGCCACTCCTGAGGACTAAGTCAGAACGCGTCAGACAAGCTTCTCCCTTTTACCACACCCTTCAAACTAGCAACACATCAAGACTTCACTAACATTAAGCCTATGCTTAATTAATTAAACTGTTTCTCTAAACAGTTGTGGCAGTTATGCCGTCAGAAGCGGACCACAGGGATTTCTAAAATCTTCTACTCTACTCTTTTCTAATTTGAATAGACCTTTTTTTGTTATCGAAGGGGAAGCACCGCACTAAATCTGGTAGTTCTCTTCAGCGTTGCGAAAAGGACGACTGTATTTCCAACGAAACGCAACGGAAGTCATCTGAGAATATTGCCCTTTCGGGATCTAGTCGGACGAGCTTTGCGCTCGCTGCACCATCTGGTCCACTGGTCAGCTCCATGGTCCACTGGTATGCGACGACACATACCATCGTCCTTCTCGGAGTCGCTGGATGGATGGTTCGAGCTCCCACTCTCACCGCCCGCAACCCAGAAAGCCCTAATTTAGCCCCTTTTACGACAGGCGGGGGATATCGTAGCTCTATTCTGATCCCGGTACTACAGGCACAACTTTGAAGAAACCTATAAAATGTTCGAAGCACGTGCTTAAAGAATAATCAATCCACAAGCAACATTATCATACAATAACAAGCGTGCACGAAGTATTTACTGTGAGAATAATTAATAAAAACCATTGTATAGATCTCGCGTCCGACCGATATCGATAAGATCACAATGAGGCAGAAATAGATTGATTCGTTACAATACAGTTATAAATTTAATAATGCATACACTTTTAATTGATTTCCATCTGATTTCAATACTTGTTGTTTCTTTATCAACATGCCAGTTGTTACGTAACATTTAAGTAAGAGTTAATCGCCCAAAGTATAACATTCATTTGTGCCACAGATAATGATAATGCTGATTATAATGAGGTCGATGAAAGTAATGGTGACGACGATTATGACAGAGAGAATGATGTTAATGGAGATAATAATTATATCATCGTTAATATTATCGCACCAAATTAATACAACCGGTATGATTGGAACTGTTTTAAAATAACATGGAAAGATAGGTACGTGTGAAAATAAGTATTATAATAATAAACACACAGTTAATATTATAGCACCCATCATATAAAGACGTAAATATAAGTATCGTCTAGCAACTATTCTGACTTTCTGACTTTACTTTGATTTTATGTATCATCATTTTAATGTATGTATGCAGCACGCCTATATGTATATATATCTACTCTATACAATGTCAAATGTCAAAATACCATTTTTACTACATAATAAAGTATACATGATGCCTAAAAATACAAGTATGAAAATTTTTATCTGTCTGCTGTCTGTTTGGCTGAGGTAGACTTCAAAACAGTTGACCCATTTAGACAGGACCCTCACTGGATGTTAGCTGACGGTCTAAGGCATAACTTAGGCTGCCGTCGCGGGCGTTAATGTCAATTGCTATTAAGCAGATATTAATCTACGCCTTTTTACTTCTTTAACGCGGGTGAAACAGCGGGGATCGGTTAGTGTATCCTATAATATTTCTCTACGTACTTAAAGATGGGGACGACACGGCACGCGCCATGATCCGTGCGACAATAGCGCGGAATGCGGTATGACAACTGTAATTACTGTTTCATGTACGTGTACGTTTGTGTGGGTGTAAAGACTCAGTTGCATACACGTTTATTAGTAAAGGATAAAACCATGCTGAATTTACTGGCTTTGAGATGAGTATAGATACTACATTACAGCTTTTACAAATAAAGATATTTTCATTGTATATCCAGTTATTTCGTTATTTTTAGTCCAAGAAACTGATAAATTGATTTTATCCTCATTAATATCATACAGATTATTTAACCGTGAATGATTGTTACTGTTGAACAAGCTACATCATATGTATAGTCAAAGACATTATCCGCTTGAACATTCCGTATCCGCATGTCCTTAAAATGTATTTTGGCAAATTTTCTGCTAAGACCATTACATTTTTCAATGATGCTCGAAAATTGATTGAGTTTCAAAAATTCTGTCAACTATTCGCTTTTGCCCCAAGCGTATCCTTGCGACATACAACGACTATTTCAAATTTAAGACAGCATAAAAATCATGCGCTAAGTCGCTGAAACAAAAGAAAACCTCTCAAGCAATTCCGCGAAGCTGCAAAGCGGAGAACTAGACGCTTCAGACGCACTCAAAGAAAGGTGCTACAGAATCGGATGGAGCGAAGCCAATGGCTGAGGACGCTAACAAGCTTCCTGACTCGTTCCCATTCCGTTAACTCGGCAGCCACTCCAATTGCATTCCTATTAAGTGGGCACTCGATCCAAAATGGCGTGCATAGCTCCCATCATATGGAGTACCAAACGTAACAGCAACAATTCGATTCGCACGCACCAAGTCTACTATGAATACGCAACTCGGTTCAATCACCTGATTGCGTAATCGCAACATGGCTTTGAGCTTTTTCATCACTAGAACACAGAGATATTGAGCTAAATTGCTCAATTTCGAACAACGTTTAGTGTTTAGTCTTTATGAGTAACCAATCGAAATAGTAGTCACCAAATTGTGAGTTAAAGGAAAAAGTCAGTATGTAGTGTAAGTACGATATGTTTTTATCTAACAAATGACGCATCCTTCTTCCAATATAGCATCTTCAAACAATATGACATCCCGAATTTGTTTTAAAACTATGTATATATTAATACGTGAAACAGAAATTTGCGGAACCAATTTTCGAATACTGCATATACGGAGGAGTATGAGATTAGACATACGTAAAAGTTCACGAAGGGAAGGGGCGAGATGGGACAATATCTATGTATAATAACTGTTAAGATATGTATTAAATTAAACTGAATAAAT
>DWNY01002202.1:0-11380 GCA_018250635.1 Telegonus apastus | reverse complement strand
ATAAATATTTTGCAATTTTCACAGAATATCCAGATATTATATTATGTAGTAGTTTTAAATTTAAATATTTCTTCATGCCAAATTTTGTTCCATGTTTTTAATAGGTACGTAAGGCTTCTTTTACCTTCCGGATAAATAATTTCAGGGTGTAAATAAACTTCCTTCCGCTTTTGATGCCTGACTCTAATTGGAATACCATACAGTGTCTGTAAAAAGTTCTAACGGGATTTTTGCTTCGATAAATATTTTACATTTCAATATACAGTAATATAATTGTACTAAGTTTAATTAATGTATTATCACAATTACCATAATTTTGTTGTTGTTATTTATTGTAATTGTATATTTTTAATTATTGTTGGCGTGAAAACATTTTATATATAACGGCTACATACGGGTACGGTAAATGGGTATGGTAAATTATGTTTATAGTAACTAAGCAAATATAACTACATATCGATTTAAATATAAAAATAAGGTGTAAATTTGTTTTGCATATCTATCAGAACATTGGTTTAAGGTAATTTTATTATGTGTATTATTTATTATTTCATATTAATTTCTCGTATTGCTTTCAGTTTTATGTTCTAATAATATACAATGTGTTATTTTCATCTGTGTTTTTAGTTATTGTTAAACATTTTATTTGTATTAAAAGATGTGTACTTGTAGATACAGATATACTTTTAAAACTGTTTTTCTAAACATTATCTTCTTTCAGTATGAGTATATGAGGTTAATTAAATTTTAATTGCATGTTTGTTTTGGTAATTAAGTAGAGTTTATTGTAGTTCATAATGGTTTTAGTTATTTTTTGTTATTTCGTATAGCTTTTGTCATGCAAATTAAATTAGCAATTATACAGATTGTTTTATTAACAAAATATCTTTGTTATTTTTTTTAGTTTGTAAGGTTTATTATGAATTCTTATAATTTATTTTTGTAAAATACGTTATGCACCCCCAACAAAAATGGCGGTTAGAAATACAAAAAAATGTATTGTTTGCCGTGTGGGAATTTCAGTTACGTGATTTGATGTAATAGATTCGAGGGTGGAAAATAAAAGGGCATGTATAAATCACCCCTAATCGTTTCTTTTTTCGCTGTACACTTGTTGCGTCACCTACTCTGTAGAAGATTTAGTACAAATTTATATTTTCTGATTAGAGTTGCTCTATTGATCTTTATTTATTAGGCAGTAAGGGTGAGATTTATACATCATTCGGTTATGGGATAGCTTTGAAATATTGGTAAGGGTTATAGAATATGGGGGTGGAGAATTTTAGGGGTTGTTGAACAATTAACCTAGTGGCAGGTAAACTCATTTCGTATAGTGAAAAAAAGATCAGATGATTTTGCATTTGTATAGGTATAGATTTGTATGTAATTTGATTGTAAATAATATTTCAAGTATCTTTGATTTGAAATAAGGAACGATGCCACTCATCGGCTTAGTTGCACTTGTTAGCCTTTAGGCTTAAGGTTCGACTCCAAACGCTTAAATGTTGATATTACGTTTTTAATATGAGTGCCATTTGTTAAAAAGATCTAAAACGAATTGAGATTTTTGGAAATAGCTAAACATGAAGGGAGTTCTTAAGTATCTGTCTACCAGCCCTCCTTGAATTAGCTTTCTTTAGGGCGGTATTGATGTGGACATCGCGGTTGGCTGTGCGTGATGGTAACCACAGAAGAGGAATGACGTCACGTAAAGAGGCTGCTGACCATACCTCGCCTACGATGAACACTAGAAAAGATCACATTTGAAGGTTATTTGTCGTTCGTGTCCGGCGGCACCACCGCCACACCTATTTCTGTCTAAGACAGTATTGTTAAGCGCTACTGTATTCTGGTTTGAAGGGAGTCATACTAATTAGAGACGTTCCAACTTTCTCCTCAGGGGTAGCAACGTCCTATGGTCAACCTTAGATAGGACTCTGATCTTATCTGGGGTTGATTATAAATGTCCATGGGCGGCAGTGGCCATTCTATAATAAAGCTATTACTGTGTATCTTTTCACATTAAAATTTTTAAAATTGTATTGTATAATATTTTCATTATAATGTTGTTCTGTTACTATGATTTTCATTTCAGTACCTACCCCAAAATACAACACTGTGCTACCTGCACTGTGCGTCAATTGTTTTAGTATCAGAACACAATTTTGACGTAAAATGTGATTGCATGTATCATGAACACTTATCATTATGACACTCCTTATAAGTAACCGCTAACTACCCGAAAGTTTTTATCGAATAAAAAACCTTCCGAGCTAATGAGCGTCGGCATTAAAAAACGGGCGATAATCATCCCCGTCTCCTTGAAATCCTCTTTTTTGAATACCCTGTATGATGAGTTTTGAGTTACGTGTCAAAAAGGACCAAAAATGTTAAGGTTTTATTTTTATACGTTAATGAACGCAAGATAAATTTGATGTAAGGAAAATGAATGTTATTATTATAATGTTGTTGATGCGTGGATCGTGTCAATTATAGTTATTGTCAATTTGTAAATGCAAGATAAATTTGTTAGGAGGAATTCAACTAATCTATGTATTAATACGTGAAGCGAAAATTTGCGGAACTTTTTTCGAATACTGCGTGCAGAGAGGACTATGATATACTGACATGAAAGTTCATGCAGAGAAGATTATTGATATAAACAAAATAAAATATTCATTATTTATACATTGACAACAATACAGACAATATGAAAGAAATAAATTGTCAACTATGTCAGATATCTATGTCAAAATGCGTTATTTCGTTTAAATGCAGCTTAACAAGTTGAAACTCATTTTCCCTATAATGAATGTTTTTCTTATACACAGATTAAAATACATTTTAAAGTTTTTTATTTCATTTCTTTAATTATGGTCGCATTTCGGCCATTGTGGCGGGTCTACTAGTAGTATTTATGTACCTACGCCGAGACTTTAGTGTTATAGACTATTGGTTGGTAATAAATAAATATAAGCCGTTGACTGGCGAATTTATCATTATTGGTTAAGTTCCAGAAACGACGAAAGTACCACTATGTACAGACAACGACCATTTTCATATGTCAGCAGTTCTACCTAAGATATATCTAAGATGCATCTTTCATAATTAAGGCAGAATGTCTCATATCGATAAAAAAAATTGTGAAAAATGTATGTCATATTTACAGTTTAGGTGTACAAAGCCAGATTAGTAAATTGTAAGGAACGCGTTATGCTATTTGATGTAAGTGGACAGATAGGTACTTAGTATACTGCAAATCTTTCATTAATGTAACAATATTATACTTTAGTGAAATGGTACAGTGCTTCTTGACTACCTCAGATCTTTTAGTATTATTTAACGTACAACATAAAGCACGTAAGTTATAATATGTTTATAAAGAAAGGATCGTGATTACTCCGAAGGTTTTAATTAAGGATTCGATACGCTATGTTGGAGCGGTTCAATAAAATTCTAATAGCTTTCCTTTCAACGTGATGGGACGTCGGTGGATAGTTATTTTGATTATGTTTTTGATTCAAACAAATGAAGGCACAGCCTTCGTATTCATTTTGGTTTAATTTCGAATGTGATTGTTCGATCGAAGTTTAGATTGTTTGATCTTGGGTTGGATAAGAGGATATACATCTTTACTTAACTTTATAAGTTATTGTTTTATGGGTGTGTTGATTAAGGGTTATAGGTATATCTGTATGAGACCACCAATATCACACAAACTGCATATCTAGTTAGCACAATTTTAAGCAAAAACAATTAAGTGGGCACTAAAACTTATTAACAAAAACAACACATCTAATTCAAATTTACCTTTAATAGATTAATACTTAGGTAATATCGCAATTGAATGGAGCGCGCATAGCACCGTGGCTTGCGTCGATCTTAACCAACAATGAAGTTAAGCAACGTTGGGCGGGTTCGGTAGTTGGATGGGTGACCTAGTGCCAGAATTTTATGCCCACTTCCGTGCTTCGGAAGGCACGGTGAGCCGTCGGTTCCGGTTGTTATCATAGATAGCAGTCGTAAAACTCGTCGGAGGCCTTATGTGCGGTTTGAAAACATCCGACGCGGGTTGACCACTAACACGTACCTTCTTCGCCAACACGCATTGGAGCAGAGTGGTTGAGTACGCTCCAAACCTCCCCCAGATGTGGGAAAAGACCCGTGTCCAGCAGAGGGACATTAAAGGGTAGCGGCGAAATTAATTAAATATTGATATTCAAAAAAGATAGTACACGAGTACAAAGGGTACAATATTCATATACATAGGTAAAACATCATCAAATTATATTAAAAGGTTAAAGTTCCGTTAACATCACTTTCTTACATACAACAACAATAAGTGCGGCACGTATGAATGCAGAGCAAAATACAATGTTGTGGTACCTAGTTATCACTAATTGTTTGCGTCATACAAATTGAGTCGAGCATTAAGGCCTCAAGAAAGTGATGCAGTGTATAAATTGTATTGTGACTGTACCGACCACCTAGAATTAAAAATGTACAGAATACGCGTCAGCAAAATGTACAGCAGAATATATTTCGCTCCGAGTCTAAGGACCAATTCAGGAAGCGTCTGCAACTCACGTTTAATTGTACTTACTCTGTTTTTATTTTTTATATTATGAGACTCAAATGAGAATAAACAAAATAGCGTTATGGAAGTGTAACATCTCTACAGAGAAGAACAGAGCGATGTAAATATTGTCGCGTAATGACATGTTGTCTTAACAGGCTCTTTCTGCATTTTTTCTTATTCTAAGTCCTTAATTTAAGTAATTTGTCCAAGCGAGTCATTTCAGTTGAGCCGTTAGCTACCGACTGCCAACGATTTAGCTACCGAGAAAACCAATCACACTGCTATTAATCAGGATTTACTTAAGAACTTTTAGTGTTTGGCTTGATTTATGCCAGAAATAATATTTGGAGAATTTTGGCAGTGTTCAATTTTATTGTGCAAATAAACGTCATGGAATTTGTTCTTTTTTTTGTAATTTGAATCGATGATTTATTTTTTATTGGTTACGTTTTTTTTTCATCTTCTTTGACCACTTTACCAACTGGATTGTTTACTTTATGTTAAAATGGTAATCTTTAACATTCTAGTATCACATAAAAAACCAAAGTTCTATGTACGATAATAGCAATAACTAACATTGAATCTTAGATCGAAGTAACAGATTGGGTTTAGTTTAGATATATTATATAGGTAGTTAATTAAAAGTAAAAAATATCACGGAATCCCTACTTAGGACTTAAATTCAGTAATTGGCTAAATAATTTTGTTTAATGCACAAAATGAATCAATCCTTTAAATCCGAATGTATCATTTTAAATATTTTTTCTATTTTAAAATACATTCATATTTATGTACCAACCGCTAAAATTATATGTATAAAGATTTATAACAGTTGATTATTATCAATATCATTACGTATTAGTTCCTACTGAGTAGTGCTTAAAAGTGAGGTGTAGTGTCGGCGGCAACAGTCAATATTAGCAGACCAGCGCGTGCGCAGGCGAACAGCGGGATGCCGCAAAAACAACCGCTGATTGGTATTTCGCGTTAATCCTTTTATGTAACAACAGTTGCAGCTCGTTTTTAAGACTTGAAGTACTACTAAGTGCCTGTGACTTTCCATGCATTATTCTTATAAAAAATCTGGAAAGTTATTTGGATGTCTCCTGGAATGATTGCCTATTATCATAATTTAGTAATCAATTATGAATTTTTTATCAACCTATGGTTATGATGGCAAGGAATTTGGAAAATTTATACATCATTGTTAATGTTTCTTTGAATTGAAAGATTCACTTTCAAGCAAAAAAAAACTCATAACATCGAAAAACCTATTTAAACATCACGTACGGATACGTGTCTATCCAAAAATTATAAGTAACGCGTGTACTTATAACTTCGAATATTATCTTGAATCTACAAACATACCTGTACACAGCTATTCATATGAATAAGCACAGGCACAGGAGAGGATGCTGACAACCTAGGAATAAGAGGCTAGTTTTTGTATAGCTTGCTGGTATACTGGTTGCACGCGCTAGTAATTACTTGTAATAAGTGTCGCGAGCTATAATCAGTGTGCGGAGCTTTTGAGCTCAGAGCTCCGTATACAACGTAACATGTTTTTTTAACGCTAGAAACAGTAAACGTATGTAGTGGACTTGATAATCAGTGGTCACTGGTTCTTAGAAATTTACCTACTTATATACATCACTGTGATACTACTGGATGTTGGATATAGGTCTAGTAACAGTCTACTGTTTCAAAACCGGTATTTCAATAGGGGTCCGGGATTCAGTTTCAAGCACGTTTGAATTTGAATTTGTATATGTGTCACGTGGTATCCACGCATTAGCGGTATTAGCCGTTAATAATAATTAATATAATGGTTACTTTCTATGAAAAATCGTGATGAAATCTGCATGCCTGAGAGTTTAAAAAAAAAGAAGTTCTTAAAGGTGTGTGAAGTCTACCAATTCATCCCACTCCCGAGTGCTAAAGAGATGATTAAGATAGGTCTTAGAAATGGAGCTATTGTTACCTATAGTCATTACTTTCCTCGGAGACGCTATTTCTCTTAAGTCAGCCTTACTACCATAACGACCAGAAATGTACTTGCTTAGCTGTAGATCGAAATAACATGGACATAACGAATCTTTCTAAAACAAAAGAAGTGTCACTGTACATGAAGTCAAATACAGGTATGAAGCTACTTCTTAGGACCATTTTGGAGGTCTAAGTCTAACAAAGTCTATCTTTATACAGCGTAAAAGATGATATATACAGCTTATAAGATATACAGAAGGTAAAAAAAATATATGTGACTGTACGTGGGTGGTAAAGGGTGGTAAAGGTGGTAGAACTCTTTGTGGTTCAACTCCGGCAGCACCACCGCTGCACATATTTCTGCCTTATAATAGCAGTGTTAAGCGCTGCTGTGTTCTGGTTTTAAGGGTGTGGTAAGGGAGACATACATACTTATTCGAGGCTTTTCAACTTAGTCTTCAGGGGTAGCAACGTACCTGTGGCTGACCTCAGGTCAGGACTGTGATCTTATCTGGGCTTGATTACAGATTTCTATGGGCGGCAGTAGCCACTTACTTAGGTGAGCTGCATGCTCGTTTGCTATTTTCAAACTATAATAAAAAAACTTTAATGAAAATACTTAGATAACTACTTCATAAATCTTAATTCACAGAAATATAGTATATACAGAAGTGCAATAAACTCACAGTTAACTTTAATCAAGGAACTTTGCGTGTCCTATCTAAATGGTATGCTGCCCGTTCATTGCTATCAATTACTAGCGCGTGCGACCGCTTTTACAAAGTACATGCACTTATGAATGTTATTACTAGCAAGTAGTATAGTTTGCTATGTTTTCGTTGTTGCAGTATCATTGGCATTAAATTAATTAATTAATTGGTGTTTAAGGATTTTCTTAAACAAAATGTTTTTCAAAGCAATTAATTTAATTACGATTAATTTAATTAAAAAGCGGGTGGTTGCCGGTTTTGCCCTATATTTATAATTGAGAAAGATATGGAACGAAATCTAGCATGCTTATTCAATGCGAATTGTTTTTTTTACAGTAAAAATAGTTAAAAACTCATTTTCTAAAACGCTTTTCGACAATTCAATAAAAACGGAAGGGATACAGGACAAAAAAATATACAAGAATGTGGTATAAGTATATTCCCAATTGCAGGATATTGATTAAAAACTTAGAATGACTCAGCTTAGCTTTTTCTTAGTACGTTATCTTTAACATAATCTCAGGTAATGCGACGCTGAGTTTTTCCCCAGATAGCTCCAATAAATTAGATATAATCGCCATCATTACATCATTAAAGTAGACTGGAGTTAGTGCCTTTTTGTAAGGAATTAATTAAATTATCCGCTATTACCATTACTGGGATGGCGTCACGGGGAGTTAATTTTGAAATTGATTTGAGCCTTGTTTATGGACCCTATCAACTTATCGATGTTTGTGGATTGTAAGGTCTGATTAGTAGGTATTTGTGATCGCGTAATGGGAGTAAAAGGAGCTTTTTATTTTTTTTATGAAATTGTAATAGCAAATAAACATGCAGCCTGTTGCAGTGGATGTTAACGAAGGATGCTGCCCATCTCCTGAATTTTTATCAATTAATCGCCTCCCATTATATCCACAGGAAGAGAAGTGGCTACACGGCACTGACTTAAGTTTAAATTAAGAATTGTATATACTATACTTAACTTTAAGTTGTATATACTACAACTTAAGTATGCAGTACATACTATACTTAACTTTAAGTAAAGAACTTTATATAACATAAGTTTGAAAAGATCCCTCGAGGAGCTTAGTAGAGGATGGAAGCTCTTCAAGATATTGGTTAGTCAAAGCTTCAGGTAGATACGTTGATTTGAGCCGTTTCTGGCAATTAGCTAGTTAAATTAAAAGGGTTTGGTTTAGTTCGTTGCATTTATTACATGTAATTTGTTAACCCAATTTTAGTTTACGATACCTTTTCTTTTATATTTGAAAGAACTCCACATAATTGGAAAATAAACGGAATTGTACGGCCAAAATAGGTTGAATCATCGCAAGCAATCCTTTTCAGAAGGTTATTTATTACGAAATTAACACGTCAGATTGGGGTGGTTTGGGTGAAATAGACTTTTTGTTGTGACGGACAATTTAACCCTTCAATTTAACCCTTTTGATCGACTTAACCCGCAATCAATCAGTTGAAAAGGGTTACTGGTTATTAAGATTAACGACTACCGATTTTAGGGACTTAGTACACTGCAAACGAGTTAGCGACAAGTTGGGAAAAAATCGCAGTGATATTTGAAAAAATCATGAGCAATATTTTCAATGAAATTGATGTAAAAGGAAAATGCAGTTCATCTGACGGTGAAGTGGTAAATGTTGTTGTAATAGTCAGAACCAAAATAGACTAATTTCTAACTTCTTATGTATCTAAATACTTGCTTATCCCTCATCGCAACCTTAAAATCACGACAGCAGTTTTTATTACAAGGCAGAAACAGGATTCTGAAATAACCTGACTCGAATATAGAATTTTAAAATTTCATGATATGTCACCTGTCGACCGCACCCTGAACCCTTAGAATGGCAAACTGGTAACCACTATGCCATATGACTTATACATAAATGGGAAGCAATGGAGTCAATTTTCCCATTTTCGAATTTCACCAAATACAGTTTCTCCGTAACTCGCTGGGTATATGGCCGTGTGCCTTATACGGAACTCAGGTAGTTATAATAATTACATTGATTCGCGTAACGTTGGAAGGAAAACCGCTCATTATACCGCCTTACTGACGGAATGCTTTAACTTGGCGTTTTCGAAAAAGGAAGTGTATTTTAAAGAGTAAGCCTGATCTTATTTTTTTTTATTCTCTCCTGTAAATAAACTTTTGTTATTTATCATTTGTGTGATACCTACCGAATGGTGTTGTTTTAATATGTATATACAGAAAAATCACTATGTAGACTTTGCTTTTTACTTGAAATTAAGCAAATGATTGAATCTTTGGAATATTTTTATTAACATTCGGATATTATGAAACGTGGAACAATAAAGTATGTAATGAAATAATTATATAACTCGTTAGAATTATCAAGTACTTATCCGTAAGATTCATAATTCTAGACAACTAGGATAGCTATAATGAAAAATTAAAATAATGACTTCCAAATCGTAAGTCTAGAACGCAATATTTTTTACTATTCGTATTGGCATTGCATTGCTCTAATGCTAGGCACATATCTCCATGCCAAATGCAGTCTAAATTTTCCTAATAGCTACATAAATAACACATATCAAATTGTTAAATACCTGAACATATGACAATTCACTACAATATAAATTACAATTTTGTTGCGATAAGCACCGCCACGCGCTATAAAATCATAATAATTAAAAAGTAATTTTATTGACTGTATATCAAGTAATAAAAATATACAATTAAAGCTACATTTAATCCTTTCTGATTCATGTTTTTGTGTGACGGATATGAGAGAACACGAAAAAATCGTATTTATTGCGCTATTAAACGTCAAAATTCATATTAAATGCGTTCGTTGCCGTTAAAATTATACCAAAACGTTTCTGAGCACAAATGATACGTTTTACGAGCGCATATGAGATTTTAATATACGGGAGAGTGCGAGGACTCGATTGTAACACCTTTTTGTGCTAATGTGTGTAGGGAATATCTTATTATCGGTGATTGGCGTCATTCGAGTTGATTTGTCTTAATGACTGCAAATGAGGGTGAACGCCAGTGCGGTCATAGCGATTACGTGTATAGGGAATTCGCCTCTTTCATTATGTTTCACTATTTACAATTGATTTTTCGTGAATAATAATAGGGGCTAAACGCCGCTATAAACAGCTGGTTGATAAATATCCCATTTGTTGAGGTAAGGACGTAAATACTTCCTCTTAGAAAAGTTAGAACGATCATTAGCTTACAATGGTAAATGCATTCTACAAGGATATCCTACACATATATTTAAATAAGAACAGTTATTTAGTCAACGCCAGGAATGGAACTACTAACATTTTGAATTACTGACTGCTATGAAATATATTTTTATTGTATGTACAGAGGTGAAATAAAATTACATCCAGCGCGTCTTAGGATAAACTTTATTGACATTGCGTTGAGGAGTTTCTTAAATATCGGTCAATAGTAGGTACATATGGGAATTCACGATATAACTTGGCTTCCTCTCAACTAACTTTTTATTTCTTGGCTAGATAATTGTAAAGATACAAGAGTAAATTTGTAGGTGAAAAAGAAACACGTCTATAATTTTTATTTAGGTGGAATAATCTGCTTATGCCTACATGGTTATATTATTACATGGTTATTTTATTTTTTTACACCAAATACATAATATTAAAACCAACATTATAAATTACAATAACGCCTTAAGAGTTAATTAAATATCCAAATTTATACTTCCTTTACAAACCGCACATATTATCCAATCGGAGTTAATAAAAGATAATAAAAAGGTGGGGAGGTTTTAGCATTTTATCGTAACCCTAAATAATAGTGATAAAGTGCCGAATAAAAAGATTTCGAAAGATAAATATGGTGTGGGGCACGGAGGGTATTTTTTATCGTTTTGATAATAAAATATCGCTTAGCACCATAATAAAACTGGCAGCGTTATCTCGCGACGAGGGAGGCCTAATGCTGCCCTTAAGAGGTCCTGACCTGACGTTTTGCTGATAACATTTCTAAAATTTGGATATTTACGGGTTACGCTTTCGTATACAAAACTGATAGGATAAAGGGATACATTTTTTCGAATAGATACTGTGTCAATTTATATAA
>DWNY01002201.1:0-11380 GCA_018250635.1 Telegonus apastus | reverse complement strand
AAATTGATTAACAAGTTACAAGTTAATTTTAATTAAAATAATCTTAAAACATAAAACCTTCTATATATACATAGATATTAACACCAAGAAGGTAAAGCACATTCTCTTTAAGGGCTAAATAGCAAATGAAAGCCATATAAATTCCCATTCGTATGCACTTTCCTGCAAATTATCAGCGACACCAAACAAAATTTATCGCAACCGTAGTTACTGTGTGGCTCGCACCAACACTGCGGTAACTAATTACAAAATGATGTATACTATGTATGCTAACACAAACATTTAATCTCCCAAATAAGACATAGCGTTGCCATATATTAAGCCTTTAGCGCGCCGCCTCTGTGGCGCTTGTCAACAGCGCTTGCCAAATTGCCTCACAAATCCGCCACGATATGTTTGCAGCTAACAACTGTATTATCATCCTTGGACCCTAAGCTATAAGGTCCATGTTAAACGCACTCCTAGCTGTCATACCTACCAAAATAATCACCCTTATGTCACAAAACATAGGGCTTATAACGACTGAAATTTGTGGCGTTGTATCGAATGCATTCCGAGGCTGCAAGCAAATTCGTGGCATTCGAGGTGACTTGTGGACGCTCGTTACGTTAATACGTTCGTGCTGACGTTTGTTCAACGCGCACACGTTATGCGTTATTGTTCGTAGCTCGCCCACGATGCGTAGCGCATGGCTACGGACAACAATACTCTAATTGGTTATTACAATAATACATTGTTAGCTATTTCTTATGGGTTACCCTGATAACTTCTATGAAGAATTCGGTGACATGATAATGGAAATTTCTATAATTTTTAGAATATTTGTGTGTTTTTGGAAATTATGTCACATCAAAACTATTAAATTTACTTAATGGAATTGTAATTTTTTTATACTCGTGTCACATCTGTCCAAAATCAAAGTTACTGCAATTTAAAGTCGGAAGTAACTACTGTAATATTGTTTTACCTGGATTATGTAACTACCGTTATTTCAAAGGTTCTCAAATGTTAATTTAAATAAAAATAAGTCAATTGACTTATTACAATCCGCTGGTTACAGCTAGTATTAATTAATAATGATAAGAAATATGTAATAATAGTAAGAAAAAAGTAAATGTGCTAATAGATAAAATTTGTACACAAGATAAGAAGATTGATTACTTCCTCAATGTCAGTTTCCATTTCCAACTCAAATATTATCTGATTATGCTATAATCCTAACATTCTGTACATTAATCAATGCTCACCATCCAATTCAGGCGCTTGATAATAAATTATAGCCTCTTGAGCTGTGAACTATCAACGTTTACATTATTAATATTCTAGATAGTGCATTCAATTCTATTTTAATTACTAATACCAATGTTAAGTTTTAACAATACATATGTAAGGAAATCTTTGCCAATTTTTTTATAAGAATGAAACATAAAACGAGGAAGCAGTTCATCTGATGGTAAGTAGTTAATGCCACCCATGGATATCTATAACCAACCCTAGATAAGATGAGTTGATGGCGTCTTACCAGAGGTTGGCCGTAGAAGCTACCCCTGAGGATTAAGTCGGAAAGCTTTGGAAAAACATGGCTCAAAAGTATGTGTTACGACACTCTTTATGCCAGAACACAGAAGTGCTTAACTAACTGTTATTGGGCTGAAATATTTGGCAGTGGTACCTCGGGAGCCCGCAAAGGGTGCAAAATTCTAAATTATTTAAAAATATAAAACAACGCTCAGACAGGTTCGCAAATAATCGGGTTATTCAGCATTATCCTCCAATTATACATTAATACATCTTTATCCACAAGTTTTACATGCTTCCATTTCCATGGCTTGTCAGTGATGACAATTCACAATTCAAAGCAATAGTCTCAATTCTTAAAAGTAATAATAGAAGAAGTATTTAATAGTTGTAACAAATATTTCTTAGGATTTTATATTTATATTGATACATTATATTGTGTAACGGGTACTCACGATAGAGGGTTTTTATTTTTTATTTTTTTATTTCTTGTGACCAGGATCCACGTAACTGGATCGAAATATCGACAAAAAGAAATAAGAAACCGCCTACCATTAGTACCTACCAATAATGTAAAAAATAATTCTGCAATTCAGCGTAAAGCTTATCCGTTTCGTGTGACAGTGGGGACAGAAATTACACAAAATTTCATAACAAGATTCACAACGCGGCACTTAAATTAATAAACCCATATCATTCCGGGTCGATTAATGTTAGCAAACTAAGTAGTTCGCTTCTCAGTTACCGAGCGCTTGCTTGGCCGTGTCCCAATTAGGGGAGACATAGCGACTTCGCTCAATTATTCAATATTTTCGCTAAATAATACATAAGTAACGCTTTCTCCACTGATAGATCCAAACTAGGATATTTCCTGAGTCGTGGGTGTCATGGAAACATACAGACAAATACACAAACACCCAGACCCAGAATAGAAAGCTAAATGCATCACTATGCATTCAGAAGGTGACATCTTGAAGCTGTCCACCTTTTTGTTATCACCGCCATATCTATTTTTACCTAAAACCTTTTTATATATATTATGTTTAGCGCTGCTGTGTTCTGGTCTGTAGGGTGTGGTAAAGTAGACATACTTATCCGAGGCGTTCCTTAGTCCTCAGGAATAGCAACGCATCTGTAGACAATCTCAGGTAAGACTGTGATACTTTCTGGAGTTGGTTTAGGGTGTCCATTGTAGCGGCGGCAGTGACTATTTACCATCAGTTGGTGTTCTTGCTCTTTTGCTATTTTCTTATAATAAAAAACTGAATAAATAAACTTTTCGGTCTGTCTCATCCTGGCCTGTCTGACCGGGTATTGAAACCGGAACTCTGTGTATGTTAACATTACATTGGTGTCGTTACGTGGAATTAGATAAAAATGAATAAAATTGTTATTTCTCTTAGGAATTATTACAACCATTGAACTACGAGTAGTCGTCATTAAAAAGATAAACTGCTTATTAAACTTTACATCGTGAAATCCCATATGATTCCTGCTTAATGTTAAGTCTAAGCAGTTCCCACTAAAGCGTTTGGCCGGCTCCCAATTAGGTGACAGCGCTACTCCACAAGTGTAGTTATATGCTGACTGACCGAGAAGTTGGTTGGATTTGGGAATCACTGAGCATACAGTCGCGTTATCATCAACTTGATTTCGCCTTTCCTGATATGCTCGGATCGCAAGATCTATTGTGTGCTAGCACTTCGCTCGCGTGGAAGCATCTTATGTATTAGTCTTTTGCGTGAATGTGTAAGAAACTTCCATCCAACCATCCTTATAAACGTGCACCTTTAGAATATTAATTATCAATTACAATTATTGTACATTTATTTGTTCATTCTTTGGTAACACAGGTAATTTTCAGATTTTAAAAGGTGACCTAGGAGAAACCAAAGGTCTGGGGTTTGAGTCCCTGCCCAAGGTTTGGAAAGTGGTAGAACCCTTTGAGGTTTGACTTCCGAGGCACCACCACCACACATAATCCTTCCTTATAACAGCAGTGTAAGTCACTGCCTGAAGAGGGTGGTAAGAGAGACACATATCAGAGGCGTTCCAACATTGTTCCCAAAGGTTACCACGCAACTGTGATCAACTTCACGTAAGACTGTTATTTTAATTAGGGTTGTTTACAGATGTCCATGAGTGATGCAGTGGCCATTTACGTTCAGACGGGCTAAATGCTCGTTTCTTACTTCTGTAGTATAACTAGCGGATACCCGCGGTTTCAGCCGCGTTATAGAATAAAGGCATACCTTAATATCTGCCTAATAGCAACTGATATTAACGCCCGCGAAGGCGGCCGCAAACCTGTGGAGCGCGCGATAATGTTTATTTTAAAAATTAGTAGCCTAAGTTACGCCAAAATCGGTTTAGTCGCTTAGAAGATTACCTCAGCTAAACAGACAGAAAGACAGAAAAAAAAAAATGCATCTTTGTTGTAGTTGCCGTGTATACTTTCACATGCATTTAGTAAAAAAAAAAAGTTGTTACTTTGTCGCTACAAACAGACACTTAAATTTTATTTAATTTGTATAGAAAAGAGGCTAAATACCGTACGAGTCTTGAAGTAGCATACGAGCCTTCAGTCTACCAGAAGGTAAGTGGTCTACCACTCAGGGACATCTGTAATCCTCTCCAGATAAGGTTAAAGTAATATCTAAAATTGACCACAGATCCGTTGCTACCCTTGACTAAGTTGAAACGTCTGGTATAAGTATGTGTATTTATTTATTATTGTGACTAAAGTTCCAAGTTCCCCACAAAATGTTTCGCTCGGCCGTGTCCCAATTAGGATACAACTCTGCAACTTTGCGTATCTGTAGCGATTCGCGAAGCAAAAAGTTAGGAGATACTTCGCTTGCTTGCATTTAACTTGGGTTACTTCTACTGTGAAGGTTCTGGGATTTGGGACATTATATGGTGTTCAAACATATGTATGTACAAGAAAATCATTTGATAATAACCATAGCATAGCTTGGGCGGATGGGATCTGGGTTCGATTTCCAGCCATTTTTTGATGATATAAATATAATGTGAATATACGGCTAATCTTTTAATAATATGACCAGTTCGCTGAAGTTCTTTATTTATATTTCGTTATTATTGAAGTAAGTACATTTAATGTTTGTTTTAAATATTTAAAAAAATATTTAATATTCATAACAAACCTATAGGTTTACGGGATCACCCATGAAATGTCAGATATTTTTCCTACCGTATTGTTATTCATTATTATTTATGTTGTTTACAAGCAAAATATTGAGAAGCAAAATATCATACGTGTTTACGAATATAAAAAATTCTAACATATCGTAATAATGTTGAAATTGGTTGTTCATTAAAATATAGGTAACGTGGATTAATCTTACTTTTCAGTAATCCTAAGATTCACATAAAGCTCTATAATTCATCATCACAATTATTATGAATATGGTACTTAACATAAAAGGAGTCCACAAAATGGCTCGCTAGCGTTACTCCAATTAGCAGTCAACTTCCTAACTTTGCGTATCTGTACCGATTTCGCAATAAGTTTGCGGTGATATTTCGCTTGCGTTTAACTTTTGACTTACTTCTAGCGTGAAGTGGGTTGCGGGTGGATTTTGGGACAAAGTTGCTTACCCGCCTTTGTCCCTTATGAGTAGCTTAGGCGTATGTGGTGTTACATTTTTGTCGCATTTCAAAATCAAAGTGAAACATCTTTTATTTAATGTAGATCTTTTGCAGATTTTTTTTTGAACGTCAATAAAATTTACTACCACCTCGCGAGGAATTTAGTTATGGAGTAATATATTAAAGGTGGTAGGACTTTTTGTGGTTCGACTCGGTGGCACCACCGCCACGCCTATTTCTGCCTTATAACAGCAGTGTTAAGCGCTGCTGCGTTGTGGTTTGATGAGTGTGGTAAATACTTATTCGAGGTATTCCAATTTAGTCATCAGGGTTAGCAACGAATCTGTGACCGAACTCAGGTAGGACTGTGATCTTATCTGGGGTTGACTTTAGATGGTCATGGGCGGTAGTGGCCACTTATTATCAGGTGGGCTATATGCTCATTTGCTACCTTCATAACATGATAAAATGGAAAAGAAATTCCATATTATTACACATCCTTTCATTTACCTGTTGGTGGTTCTTTCACAAGAATTTGTGTTCTTCCAGTGGGCAAAATTTGATCACAAATATAAATTTTCCATTTTTTGTAAAGCTCGTTAATAGCTATCAATCAGAAATTGGGTAACAATCAAAAGAACGAGAGTTACTTAACTGTTTTGTCTATGAACCATGTCTATACAGATAGATAGGTAGGTATATAGATTTTAAAGCAATGGCATGAGAACCGGTTGTCATTTCACTTAGACATGGTGCAAAGACTTTCGACTTTATATCATTTTCCAAATCCCTTGATTTATTTACTGAGAAGGATAACTATTGGCTGTTCACTATTGTGTTACACAACATCACGCCTTTTTAAATACAACAAGGTAACATTACAATGCTGTTATGAAACAGGTGCACTGAATATGCTTCTAACGCCTAGCAACTACCATGGGTAGTTGCTAGGCATCCTTACGAACTTATCAACTAAGAAAACCCACTTATCATGATAAATCACTGTGTAGACCGAAAAACAGTACCGCATCAAACACATTTTCATGTAAAATAATACCGTGTATCGGTGAGTCACGACCATGCCCCTAGACTAAATAACTCCGTAACAAATCCTCACCGAAATCCTTTTATCCTTTTTTGAAAATATCACCGTCATTCAAAAGCAAAATTCAGCAAGTCAGTGTGAAATGTATGCTCTTCCCGATAATAAATAACCGATGATAGATCGACTCGCAGACATTTGACTGACTAGTGCGGCTCCGGCATGGCGAGGTGTGTATAAGCTTTGCTCGTTGGAAATACCTCGTAAACAAATTGCTTTTAGAGTCAACACTTGCTGTGGTACTTTTGGTATGTTAACATTTGGCGATCCGCGTGCCGGAGCGATCACCATACCGGTTTGACACGCAATGGGTACCGGGCTCTATCCTTGACCAGACAGATATCTAAAGGATGAATTTAGATTTCTGTTCTGGGTCTGGGTGTTTTTGTGTTGTGTTTGTGTGCCCATGGCACCCACGACACAGGAGGAAATAAGGAGGAGAACTATTGTGGGACTATAAATGTTAAAGCGTTAAAAGCGTATTTAGTTTTACGAGTATTTGGGAAAATCTTTTGTTTGTTTCTAAACGAGCATTCAGTCCAACTGATGGTAATTGGCTTCTGCTGCCCATAGACGCTTAAGCCCAGCTTAGATATGATAAAAAAATCTAATCTAACCCTATCTAGGTTGATCACAAATGTCTATGGGTGGCAGTGGCCATTAACCATCAGGTGGAGTACATGCTCGTTTGCTACTTCATTATTACAAAAAAATATCTAAGGTATCATTATCATTAGCAGCATTGTCAAGCAAAAAGATTTCGATAGAATTTCCAAGAGAATATTTTAAAACGCGTCGTTTGAAGTAAATGAAAATTAAAACAAATGAAATCGAGTCCCAAAACCACATCTCAGTTTCAACTTATATTAAGTCAACACGACATCAGCGAAACGATGGAATTGAATTGCAAATTTCCAGGTCAAACTAATAAAGGCGTGTTAAAATGAGCACTAAAATACCAGCTATAATTTGGAACAGAAAAATGGAGTGGCGAACTGAATTATCCGGAAACTCGCAGGTTATATTATGCAGTTTGAAATACCCTGAACATTTCTAGAGTGAATCCGGGCGGAAGCAACTTGCGTAATTATCAAAGGTCCTCCGTGATATAATGGATTTGGTCAAGATTTAAACTACATTTGCATGCTGAACGAAAATGTTGTGCTCTCGTGTTGCGTTTTTTGGAGAATTCAGTTTTGAAATTTGTCATTAATTACGTTTAATTTTATTCAGTTTTGTTATTTCAGCTATGTTAAAGCTTTAACATTTATTACCATTTATTAATTCGATACTTAACACTGTAAATCATAGAAAACTAAAACTATGTCTATATACAATATATGCAAATTAAATAAAACATTAAAACGAATATAAGCAAACAATAAAACAACAAAAAGTGATATAAACTATAGATAAAACAATGAGTCTAGACAATTACTCCCTGGGAGAATCACAGAAGAAGGATTAAGAAAAAGAAAAAAAAACTTAACTTTAACTTCAAAGACTTTAAACTTTAAACTTTTTGACTTTAAAGATCAAAAGACAATTTGATAGTAAGTATATAAAACTGTGAATATTAAAAGTAAATACTGGAGTCGTAAGTAAAGCACTAAGGAATAAATCAGAAGAAACTTCATTCCACTGCTCGTTTGATGTAGGATTGTAGTTCGTGCGACGTGCGCTAAGTCGATCGTGCGAGCTTAAACGCGAAGAACTTCCACGTTTCATATATATAGGTATGTCCGAAGAATTGTACCTGGCGGAACCACTGCTATACTTGGCATTTGATAGAAGAACACTACATGGTTTGACTCCGGCACTACCGCCACACTTATTTCTGCCTTATAACACTAATACTAAAGGCTTCTGTGTTCTGGTCTGAAAGATGTGATACAGCAGGTATACTTATCTGAGGCGTTCCAATTTAGTCCTCAGGGGTAGCAACGCATCAGTTGATTACAATTGCCCATGGGCAAATGGGCAACAATAACTTATCATCAGGTGGGCTGAATAATCGTTTGCTACTTCCAAACTATAAAAAATGTTACCTATCGCCTACAGTGGAAAGTATGGCACTATTTCCTTACAAATAAAAGGTTTCTGGGTGGAAGACATTTTCCATTAAGTCATCAATCTTTAAAAATTTAAATGAAAAAAATACAAACACAGCAAATTTACAGACTACCACGGTTAGACCAAATTAAAGATTATGCCTTTTTCGGGGCGAAGTTATTGTAACTTGAAAAACGGAATTATGTCCGTCCCTTTAGATGCCATTATCCAGAAATGAAAGACTACGATAATAGCTGCGGTCTACGCTCAAATCCGGGAATTTGAGGCTATCGGTGATTTTGGCTTTTCTACTTTTAGAGACCTTTATGAAATTACAAAATTGCTTTCTATTCACGTTTTCGCTTTAGTTTGTTCAAAATTCTTTTTGACGCTCTCAATCGTTTATTTTTTGTTAATTAATGAAATATCCACAATAGTTGGTCAAGTAGGTATGTTTGTACTTTTATAAATACCATTAACAGAAATTCGACCAATACCATGTTTCAGCTCTTCAATAAAAAGGAAGAATATCAATTGACAAACAAAATAGAAATACCTATTGAACTGTTTAATTTTACCGTTTTCGAATATGTTATGTGTGCTTTTTCGGGACGCTTTATTTAATTTTATTCTTTCAATAAACAACCACATTTTCTACATTTGTAACCCAAAACTAGAGAAAAACTTGAATAAATTCTCCAACTATTTTGTAAATATGTTCTAGTTTTATAAGCAGCTCTCGCCACATAATCCGTTGGCTTCTGGTGGAGTTATTTTCTTCTCGAGATTATTGGCAATATCCTTATTTTATAGATGTTTGCTAGCATGTGTTACTCCCTCCCAGATAGTATATGAGTATGTTTTCGCATCGTAGGTATAATATCTTTTATTAACAAAACTGTAGTGTAATGTTTGTACGGTTTGTGTAAGTATTCAGTAAAAGGGTTTCTGGAGGTCGAAGTGTTGTTGCTTTATTGAAGATTAAAGATGGTATCTTCGCCAAACTTATTTCTGTCTTTATCTTTTGTAATATCAATATTTATACTTCTAAATGCTGGGTCATAGGAAAGGGCTCTATTTTCTATATAAAATCTAGCTTAGGTACCAGGAGTATCAACCTATTCTTCATCAACTTCAGTTACGACTTTGTAATTTTCGTAACTATTTCGAAATATCCCTTTTTTTACTAAAAATAAAATATCCAGTCGTGCAGTCCATCTGACGGTAAGTTGCTCCTGCCATTAATGTACATATATCTCTGATCAACCCCGGATGAGATTAGAGTACTTGATGTCGTTCACAGACACGTTGCTATCTCTCAGGACTAAGTGAGAATGCCGAATAAGTACGTCTCCCATACAACACCCTTCAAACCAGAACACAGCAGCGGTAAACACTGCAGTCACTAGGCAGAAACAGGTACCTCGGCAATATCTTATAAAAACTGTAATCTAAAAATGTAAACTAAATGTCAGTTTATTACTTTGACCATTTAGTGAACGTGACAACATAATATGTTTTGAAAAAGCATTCATCTTGCGACACTTTGTATCAAAAGTAGTACATTGTATTGAAAATGCAGTTGCGTATAGTCCATAACTCAGAGCGCCAAGTATCGCGCCGGCAATGGAAGTGTTCCAGTACATGCGATATAGTGTCACGAGATTTATAGCTGCATTCGGATTTTGAATGCTGATCTCGTTCTTTTTATGTTAAAAGTCGCAAATGGCCTGCAGTTCTCATGTTATATTTCAGTTTACAAACATCAGATTAAAATAAATCAAAATATAGTTTGTATACTGAATAGTCTCGTGTCTCCGGAACATTTTTGTGACGTCTTATTCTGATAACAATATCTTTTTGATTAGATCACAGAATAATCTGCTCCTATAGAGTGAACTAATTATTGATAATGTTTCTAGACAAATAATGTAGAAAAAAATAACCAATATCATATTTTACAACTTAACCTTCAGTTTGGTATTTTGAAATCTTTAAAGTTTTAAATCTATATAATCGTAAATTGAAATTTACATGTATCTATCCATTCAGGATCTTGGTCCCCATAATTTGAAGATGCCCATAACATTTCCATCATACATTAGTAATTTCAAGATACTATGGTCTAAATAAGATTGGATATTTAAAAAGTTAGTCTGCAAAGAGAAATAAGCAAAAATGAAAAAGAAAACATTGTAGGTTTTGGAATAGTATAAAATAATACAGTACATAGTAAGTAAAATGGTAGTCATTACAAAATTGTATAAAAGCACTACAATTTTGTTCTTTATATAGATTTGCAGTCTGCTCACACTTCACCTGCTTTCAGTCGTATCAGAAATAAACCAATACTAACAGTCAATCGTGAACAGCATTCTTCAACGGAGCGAAAATAAAGTTGTCTGAAAATTTAAAATTACTGAGTGGCGCCGAGAACCGAGAGCTCTCAGCGGAGAGTCTCGAGAGCGGCTGTGTCTGACACCGCACACGACACGGCTGACCGCTATACGTAGACTAATCTTAAGTAACGAAAATAATGTACCTTGGTATACGGTTTACAATTAGTTAACTCTTCGTATATAGTAAAAATAATACATCTTGACAAAATTAGAATGTTTATAATAAAAGGAGAAGTTTAGAATAGAGAAATATTCTAAAGAAGTTTAGAATAATAGGAGAAAGTTTGGAATAAAATAAAAGTGAATAAAAAGTTGGATGAAATAATTTTAAAGAAACTGAATCAGTTGGTAGATATTTGTGATAATGAACTATCAATAAAATTAGAGTTTAACCTGAAGGTGGCCACGAAGACTTTTAAGGTGACCCATAAGAACTACGTAAAAAAATAATATGTATACACAAATATACACAAAATTCCACCAAAAGGTTTGATGGTGGTGTCACCGAAGTCAAAGGCTTCTGCACCATTTGTGTCGTGTCGTCAATCCATTATTGTCCCACCGCTGGGTACGGGTCTCCTCTCAGAGTGAGAGAGCTTTTAGGCCATACTCCACCGCACTGGCCAAGTGCGAATTGGTAGACTTCACACACCTTTAAGAACTTTTTTTTTTAAAGAACTCTCAGGTGTGCAGGTTT
>DWNY01002200.1:0-11380 GCA_018250635.1 Telegonus apastus | reverse complement strand
AAAAAAAAAAAAGAGGAAGTGTTGTAAGAATATTTTATAAAACTAGTAGACCCGTCACATTGATCGAAATTCGACCATAATTAGAACCAAATAAAAACTTACACATCCAAATAAAAAAACATTATAATATATATATTTTCATTTGTACATTAGGATAACATTCATCCACACCATTCAAAGCACAACAGAAGCGTTATGTATGTATTCTACAAAACAACTACGTTTTCGAATAAGTAACTTCAACAGTGCATCACGTGCATAGCTTACGACCATCTTTATACAACTCAGCTACGTCAGAATACGTTAGCGTTAACGTCAGAAGGAACCAGATTACAGCTATTTGCCAAATGTCTCCGTTTGAGGCGACGCGCAAGCCATCCGTCTTCTGCCGAGATGACGCAATCAAAAACCTATTTTCTAGCGTTCATTTAAATGTTAAAAAAGAACACGTCTGGCACGGTGGAAGGATTCGTCGTGTATACTCCGGTGTAACGATTTTTGTGCAACGCTCCTGGTTTTTGGTTTGATGTCCAAGGGTAATAGTCTACTTTTTATATAACAACGAGCTGATCCCCCCGGTTTCACCCGCCTTAAAGAAGTAAAAAGGCATACATTAATATATTCTTAATAGTCACTGTTATTGACGCCTGCGACGCCGGACGCACGTGCGTGGAGCGCGCGCTTATGTTTTTTCATATATTAAAGTATCCTAAGTTACGCCTCAGACCTTAAGCTATCTTTCAGTGAAATTCCCATCAAAATCGGTCCAGCCGTTTAGAAGATTACCTCAGCCAAACAAACAGACAGATAGACCGATGAAAAATGTATAATTGTATTTTTGTTTGGTACCGTGTGTACTTTCATATGGATTTAGTAAAAAGTAGTTATTTTGACATTGCAAACAGCCACATTCTAGTGAATTTATTTGTATATATAAGGGCTGATCGTCAACTTATGATAGGCAATTCCGTTACCAGAATATTTGTGATATCAGAGTTGACGGCTATACATTTTGACGGAGGTTTTTGTACATTTAGTAAGATTATAGCTATAGTAGAATGTATTGTCAATAGCAGCCACCCCTATAAATTAATTTGGATTTTTGTCATTTTGACACTGGTAAACCTAAATTCAAGCCCCAAATTAAAATATCTAATTTCACGCACACACGGATATATTTTCGAAGAATCTATCAAAATTTAGAAATTACCTATCTAATTAAACGGGGAATATAAAAAGAGGTAACCTCTACCCATCTTTACTTTAGTCGTCAGCCGGAGTAGTGGACTATGGTTTAATCCAGGGTTTCATCTTACCTTTTACGGGTTACTTTTTTCGCGACTCGGACGCCCTGTGAAAACTGTGCTTCTCTAAATATTTTTTATAGGAAAACGTAAAAAAATCTGTAGTAATTTTATTTTATGAGGATATTACTAGATTACTTAAACTACTCTCAAGTCCAGACTGATCCAGGAAAGCCTTGCCTTACAGCTTCTCATTCTTGTATTAGATCCGCAGCAAACAGATTTTGTTTAGAGCAAATAAAGAGTTAAAGATAAGTACTATACTTATCTCTAACTTCGTTTTATCTGTATCTTAGTATATGAAACTTACTAACTGTTCTTAGTAATCATAAATTAAACAATCTAAATATCAACTCCGATGATTTGCTGTTAAACGTTTACTAAACTTATTTATATCATATTCATTTCTATAACTCCAAATCGACGTGCGGTAAACTGCAGAACGTGACTCGGGTGTCTCGCTCGCACAATATGTCTCTTTCCCCCAACCAATCGGCGAATATTTTGGGGTTAGTCGTGTAAAATTGCCGGAATCTGAGCTTAGTTAGAACGTTGTTTGACTCAGGTGGCACCAACGACATAGTTTTACTGTCGAGAGCAAAGTCACAGTAGCACTTTCTAGTTTGAAGGGAGAGCCAAAGCACAAGGCATCCCGAATTAGTTTTTCAGACGTGCAACGTCTGGTCTTTAGTCCTATTGTGGATGATTACATGTTCAAATCCGTGTGGGATAATTACCACTTACCACTTACTATATATAGGTATGACACACACAGACACACACACACTCTCATATATATATATATATGAGATATCTCCTTATAAAGATGATATGCATGTACGAATGCTACTTCAGTTTAGGAAACACAACACACACAACACACGTGGTACATATCTCCGACTTATTCATTAAAAAATCTTGACCTTTAACTCCTTTAAATTACCTTTACAAAGAGATTTATTGGTCGCATCTCGAAGATTTAATATCGATCGTGTTACAATCGTAATCAGATGAATCGAGCACAAATTGTCATCACCATATAAAATATATCGGTTGAATAATGTACGATATTTCGCGCTGGTATAAATCCGTAGGTTTATCGCCATGTGACGTCATTGGAAGACTTCAATAAGGTTCCAATAAACCGCTTTACAGACGACCGACTCGGTTTATAGACAGTTCTGTCTAAGATTTAAAATTCATATTTGAAATATGCTGCAATTCTGGTACCTCGTGGATTTTATAAGGATTGTATAAATATTTTAACGTCAGTGTAAAATGATAGTAGAATATCATTAGTGAATTTAATTAGGTAAAAATAATATTAGTTAAGAAACGTTCTAGTAAAAAACCTTGAAAGATATACAGTCAAGATATATCTAACTGCTTTATACTCGTCAAATAATCGTTAAAGTTATTTTATAAAATGGATGCCTTATGAACACTTCCTTCAGCCCTTCACTACATTTTAAAATAAAATACACAAATTCATGTAGAATACAAATAATAATTCATCACTTCGATGTTTATCTGGTCGGAGATCGAACCCGTAACGATAATAGCGACGAGATTAGTCGAGTTATAAATAAATCTATTTAATTTATACTCACGAACTCAACTGTTTCGACCGACATAAAACAGTTTTTACCAATGGTGTTTCGACAGTGTGCTGACATCCACAGGACAACGGACGCAATAAATTGGCATATCAGTGATGAAAAGACATCGTATATTTAAGGTACAGTTGATGCAAGACTTGTAATTGAATACGGTCAGACTCTGATGCAAATCAAATCAATTGAATAAATCTTATGTGAAATAATCTCGAAATTTATAACTAATTTTAAGGATTACGCATATTTCGTAAAAATCTTGCAGTTGTAACTATTATTTTTCTCTATATAGTAGGTAGAAAACCAAATTAATTGACGCCATCTGTACGCTTAGATCTTTAAAAATTAACAGCAATGTTAAGCGCTGTTGTGTCCTGGTTTAAACAATGCGGTAAGGGGTCAATACGTATCTGAGGGGTTCCGACTTAGTCCTCAGTGGTAGCAAAATATCTGTGGTCAACCTTAGGTAAGTCTTTCATCTTATCTGGGGTTGATTATCGATGTTCATGAGCGGCAGTGGCCATTTACCATCAGGTGGTCTGCAGGGACTGAATTTTAATATGTAAACCTGATTATACTACAGGCAAAGCGGAAACACAATTAAAGTGCAAATAACACGGAACATATATGATTTTAGACTAATATTATCGCGGAATTGATACATTTTTAATATTTTATGATGTAAAATTAAGAAACGTATCGTGGGTACCCGTTACATCTTAAAATATTAAAATAAAACACGAGAGATATATTTTATTTATGGCTTATTAAATGTTGAAATATCGAACTATAAAATTAACTTAACTGTAAAACAATCGGGGCTAACAAACTAGGTAACCGGAGAGATACGTGTTTGTCTTACGTTTACACAATGCCAAACTGAACTAGCTAATTGCATTCTAGTGCATTTACTAAAATTGTAGAAACCAAAACTGATATGATAGTGTCCGATGTTAGATATTAATGTTGAATATTTATGCGCTTGCGCACGGGCGGCGGTAGGGTGGCCGGGTTGTAGAGAAAATAAACAGGACATATTAACTTTTTTATTGAAAATGAACAAATTAACTAACCTTGTAATTAAATTCAAATGTTGTCAAGTTATCATTCAAGGCTTAGCTATTTAACCGTTCATCTCATGTTATGGTCATTTATTTAAGATTAGCTATATATTGTATTAGGTGCAGGTTACAATTAACAATTTTGCGTTTTTAGTACAAGTAATATTTTAAAAAGCAAAATTTCGCATTAAAATAAAGTGTATTTAAAGTAAATTTTTTTAGCTCATTAGGTTTCTTAGCTCAACTTTATTGCGTCGATCGGTATGAGATAATTATATCGTTAGATACTTACTACTGATAAACAGATTTTTCATCAAGACCGTTCAATCTTTAGATTGGTTCCAATATTTCCCTAATCGGCAGATATGACAAAAACCGTGCTGTCCGGTCGAAAAACGTGTAACTGGCAACTCTAGCGACGAGTGGGGGTTGATAGCTTTTAATATATTTAATGGCTGTTAACTCGAGCGTTGGCGGAGATATGATATTGAGTAAGGTAATACACGTCAATAGGAGGTTATTATTTAAGCCGTACTAGTTTACGATTGCGGCTTTGACGCCATGTTAGGTTAACTAACCAATCATAACCATTTAAATATGGCATTTGAGAGAGCTTTCGTGAAGCCAAATTTAATTGACACGCTTTAGAGATAAAATTGTTTAGTAAGATGGAGTTAATTCTTTAGTAAGAGTTAAGTGGAGTGGTATAAGGTAGCATCCATGGTTCAATCTGAATGGTTCAACCGGGAGTCACAACCTGGTCTCTGCCAGAATCTTTCAGGAAGAATATCTATACAAATACATATAAGAATGTAACTGTTCGTAATGCCAAAATAACAACTTTTTACGAAATGCATATGAAAGTACATCATGTTTATAGCAACCTCGACGCGACGTGACAAAAAAAAAACATGACACACATATTATAACTGAAATTTTATACGTTTAACAACTTTAATGAAATAACATAAAAAATCAAATCTATCATAAAATATACCAATTTTAAAAGGATAAAAGGGTAGAAATACAAAAAAGATAAAATAGAAAAAAACATCAAAAGATATAGATATAAAAAAATAAAGATACAATTATTGTATGTCTTAAACCAGAATATAATTTATATCTGTACCAAATTTCGTCCAAATACATTTAGCCGTTCTGAAATTATAGAGTAACAACCATCCATCCGTTCTCACAAATTTTCAGATTTATAATATTACCAGGATACATAGCGCGCCGCAGAATAAAGCTAGTTTCTTCTAAATTGAGTTAGTTACAGACATCCATGGATAGCAGTGACTACATTCAATCAGGTAGACTGCATGATCTTTCACTACTTCAATCTTAATATATAAAAGAGGCATTCAACGCCAAATATATCACATGTCGTGTCATTCGTCGTTCCTCGTTCCTGTTAGACTGCAATGCTTCCTTGTCAAGACTACCTGCCACGTTTCGTCGGTACACAATATTTCACCCCGTATTTTTGTGAATTTGTATATTCTTCTCGACTTCGAGAGTCCTGGCACAATCTCTCGATCGGTTGGCTTAGAACCAGACAAGTTCATTCTGAGATAAATTATGAAGTTAGAGCGAGTTTACAAGGGTACGAACAAGTGGCACAGTTCAGAACACCATCAGAATACCTTGGTATTGGGAGAATCGGTATTTTTTATGTTGTGAAAGTAGCAAATGAACATGCAGCCTACCTGATGGTAAGTGGTTACTGCCCCCCATTGACATGACCAATCCATGATGAAATCACATTTCTACCTGAGATCGGCCACAGATGCGTTGCTACCCCTGAGGACTAAGATGGAACGGTTCAGATAAGTATGTGTCCCTTACCATACCCTTCAGACCACAACACAGTAGCGCTGAACATTGCTGAATTTAGGCAGGAATAGGCATTGCCGTAGTCCCACCGGTGTGGAACCTCAAGGTATCCTACCACCTTTTACCACCTATATACACTCTATGCTTATTGTTGCTCCATGTTCACCACTACACGATGTGTTTGTGTTTTTCGCTCCTCGTTCCGCTGACCCACAAATTTTGGCATGCAGATCAACTGCAAAACAAACTGAAGCGACCGGAATTACGGCGCTTTCTGAAATATTACTCGAGCGGGCGCTTAGAGGTCTGAAACTTTTTTCATAAGCGTTTATTGACTGGTGACGGGAAGAATTAAAGTAGATAAGCTGTTATGGAATCTTTTATTACTTTTAAACTTATTTTAAGCCCGGATTATCTTCATAGTTTGAAAACGTTAGGCAAACGTAATTGAAAAAAAAATTTTTTTTTTCTTCATTTACGATATGACGTTTTGATACCGTCTTTGTCATACCGTTTTGTCACATGTCATACGCAAATGGTTTTGGGTTCGATCCCCACAAAGCGGAGGTTTTGATTTTTGTTCCTATGATGTGAATTTTGATGTTTGATTGATGTTAGCTTTGGGTGTTTATAACAATAGTAATGTTATGGAGTATTATTAAACCAATTTTTCTGTTTATTACTTTTTTACTCTTACTAATGGTATGTATACAAGCAAGCAAGTAGGTACTAGAAGCGCGCATCGCGGTCCCGTGGTTTATATAAATTTCAACCAATCTACAAAGTTAAGCAACGTGGGGCGCGGTCAATAGGTGGATGGGTGGCCGCTAGTAGCAACATTTCGTGCTTGATTATAGAATCAATCAAAGCATAGGCTTTGGAGGGCATGTTAAGCCGTCTGTCGCGGCTGTTATCCAATTGCATAGCAGTCGATAATCCTCGGATGCCTTATGGGCGGTTTGATAATATCCGTCACGGTTTGGCTATGTACCTTTATGTACCCCCTCGGACCCCCTTCACCAATACGCATTTGAGCAGTGTGATGGATCACTAATTTCAAGCTCTTCTAGTTTTGGGAAGAGACCCTTGCCCAGCAGTGGTACAAAAGGGTTACGGTGAAGTAGGTAGAATATAATAGAATACTCTTCATTGCTCACTATAAACATAATTGAACATGACAATAACATACATATATCAGACGTATGCATTATGCGGTCATATCGCTAAGCAGCCGTATCTTCTAGACAACTTATGCATGGAATCTATAATAACAGAAGTAAAAGTACTACATAATGTAACTACATACCTTTACAAAACACTTCTATTTAGACATTTATAACAAAACGGAAACCAATTAAATAGCGTACTTATAGATATAAAGGTTTAAACAATAGCAAACTCACCCTCGCTACTAGACAATTCGCAGCGAACATCTTGTTAAAAGGTTAAGTAGATCACGCAACGCAATAATTTTAAAGCGCAGTTATTTCCCAATTTCGGTAAATATATCCTACAACCGAATAGGCGGTACTAAAGGTCGAAATAGGTGCAGTGAGTGCAATTTAGTATATTCGCAACATTAACTTTGCGGCTACATTCCTTTGGTTAAGCGAAAATGAGCTTTATTTGAATACAGTAAAGTTATTGATTGTCCGGTTGGTTTAAAGATAAGTTGGCAGGAATCTAACAAGTGTTGTCCCAATGAGTAGGCGCATAATTCGTTGGCAGATAAGCTATAAATCCGAAACATCGGTTGAGTAACGCCGGGTGGAGGGCATAGCACATTTAGGTTACGCATAGAGCATGTTACTTAAAGTTCTAATAGCTCTAATACCAGTTCTAATACTGCTTTTAAGTAATTACGTTTAATTACCGCTATATACGAAACATTAGCGTTGTGATATTAAGAAATAGCGTTTATTTAACGGATGTAGAAGCCTTTGTGGTTCGACTCCGGCGGCACCACCGCCACATCTATTCCTGCCTTATAACAGCAGTGTTAAGCGCTGCTGTGTTCTGGTTTAAAAGGTTTGTTAAGGGTGACATACTTATTCGAGGCGTTCCAAATTAGTCCTCAGAGGTAGCAACGCATCTGTAGCCGACCTCAGGTAGGAATCTTGATTACAGGTGTCCAGTGGCCACTAACCATCAGATGGACTGCATGCTTATTTGCTACTTCCATAACATAAAAAGCAATTTCGTTCTTGTTAATCATAGGGTCCATGTTTACAACATATGCGTAATTTATTGGATTTTGGCGTGTCCTAACCCCATTTCAAAATTCATAAATGCGTAGAAGGATCTTAATACGTTACAGGCAGTAAATAATCGTACGAAACCGACCGTTCTAACTACAATATAAAGCGATAAATGTGAATATGTTTCAGCCCTTGCCTATATCAAGATAAACATGATTTGGTGTTCAGACGAGTTAATGGTGGAAGAATAATATATTGGTCTATAGACTATACAGTACATATTTAACTTATAGATTAAAAATATTTTACTAGATATTCCTGTAGGATCCTTTTAAAGTAGATCCTTTACAGATATTTTTTTCATTTTGCAAATAGTGTTTATTTTTAAAAAATCATTTACAATGCCAAGTGGCGCTAATAAAGCGTGTGGAGAAGAGAAGAAAAGAGAGTGTAGAAATACATACACACAGGCTGCAATATATAAATCCAGAAAATTTAAAATTCCAAAGAAAGACATTTTACAAGTATAGATCACTATATAAAATACTAGTTGCGCTCCGCGGTTTCGCGCTTAAATACACTACTACCATGCCACCCGAACTACGCCACCAATCCTATCCAAGAAAACTAACTAAACCACTTAAACTACCCTAGCTTCTCAAAACCACCCAAACAACCCAAAATCACCCATACCACCCAAACCACCTAAAATAACCCAAAGGGTTGGGTTATCCAAACTATCCAAGCCACTGAAACTAAATGAACCACTCATACCACTCAAACCACCCTAACTCCTCAAAACCACCCAAACAACCCGAAACCACCCATACCACCCAAACCACCCAAAACAACCCAATTCATTTGAACTATCCACACCAGCCAAGCTATCCAAACCACCCATACCACCATAAGTATCTACAAAGATAAGCAATGGTCGCAGTCAGTAGATGGATGGGTGACCGCTAGTGGCAACAAAAGTAGCCTATATGTTATTCAATACTATAATCTATCTCTATACAAAATTTCATCCAAATCCGTTAAGCCGTTCTGAACTTATAAAGTAACAAACATCCATCCTCACAAACTTTCAGCTTTATAATATTAGTAAGATGTATTAGCTAATGACGTTTAGCTACTCTTAGATATAGCTTTTATTATAGTGTGTTAGTATGTACATACATACGTTACATATCTTGTAGCCGATTTAAAGCTTCCAATAAAACCGAAGAGTGCGGAAAGTTTAATCGAAATACTAAATGCGAGACTAGTATAAACTGCGTCTATGATAATCAGATTATTGATCAGTAGATCAGAGAGTTAATTAAACTCTCTGAAGGGCTAGATCAAATTATAAACCGTCGATAATTTTAATACAAATCACGGATTGTAGATACCACTAATGTTTCAGTCAGTGAATCTTGTTTGATGGTTATCCGTATCAATGCGTACCTTCATTAATCCGCATTGGACCATTGTAATGGAATATAGTGCCGCATGACGTCGGTCTTAATTAACACCATTCCCTCTCCTTCTGCAGATATCGTAGAAGGCAACTAGGGGTAGGGGCCGTTTCTCTGTGCACCATGAATGTTGCAATATCGAATGTCTAACACACAAGCTCGGCGTGGTGACTATTGTTCTCCTTCGAAAATCTGCTCCATGAGACTTATATCCAACAGTGAACCTACAAGGGTTAATGAATGGATGGGTATATGGAATAATATTAGATAGAGTACCTAAAAGACCCGCGCCTTTCAGTTGATAAAAACAGAGGTGTACTGGTACTAGAGGTACTAGAGGCCTATCATAAACTTTTTACTTTAAATGTATCGTTTTCGGTGTCAGCTGTGTCAGCGGAAAAATCGATATTTGATAAAGCCCCGTCGGGCTTAATTGAAGCGGACGTGTTTAGTATTGCGTGGCATTTTTATATTCTATTGATTGCTTTCGTCGTACTTGGACGAAGGAAGCAATCTTATAGAAAAGAATTGGAAGCCTTTGCCCAAGATGGGTAAAAGAACCAATGTGCCGATGCAGACTCCTGAGTCTCATAAACTTTAGATAATAAATTTGCCTGAAGAAAGTCTTATATTAGGTATATTATTATTATTAACATTGTTAAATTATTTTGTTGTTTTAACAGTATGATTTTTGAACATATTATATATTATAGGATAATGGAAATCAGAATACGGGATTATTCAGGGTATTTAGGATTGTAGCCTGCTTAATGTAAACCAAATGCATTACTACTCATGAGGACTGAATTTAGACGCTTCATACCTCTTACTTTATACCTGAAACCAGAACACAATGCCCTTGACACTGCTGAGACAGCAAAGGTAAAAACGGATGTGGCATTCCTGCCGCCTTAGTCAATTTAGAAAGATTTTGCACTTTAAGATAGTCATAAATTATAATGTTAATATTTAGGGCTAATTATCAAAAGCGATGGTTTAAGCTAAAGAAATATAGTAAAATTGTAATTAATGAAGCATGCATAAAAAATAACCTAGGAAACATTTAATAAAATTTAAACAGTAATAATTTACACTGGGCAAAGAGTTAGTATAATTTAAGTAAAAAACTTTCAGGGTATTTTAGAACTATGTAACTTTTCACTCCTGTCGGACGGAAAACTTTTAATCTTTAACCAACTTCCAAAAAGGAGGAGGATCTCAATTCGACACTACGAAATAATTGAACACTCCATACAATACGGGTTCAAGACGTTAATAAAAAAGTCATCAGTAAAGAATGATTGTTTTTCAAAAAAAATAGTAGTTCGAAAAATGTTGTAGCATTCAGCCGAGTGTGAATTAGCCTTACCGCGGAAAGAGATCGTGGACGTTTATAGAAAAAGTCATCAGTATCATTCTTGATTGTTTTTCTAAAAAAATTGTAGTTCGAAAAATGTTGTAGCATACGCCGAGTGTGCATTGAGCCTAACGACAGAAAGAGATCAGGTTACTGTCTCGTACACGTAAACAATGTCAGACAATATCATGCGCGGTAACTTTCTTAATTCTGTCCAATATTATTATTCCGAGAACCTTCCAGGATCATGTTTATCGACCCTTTTCTGTCTCTTCTTTTGAAAGAAGGCCTTCGTCCTCAATCAATCCAAGGAATGCCTTATACTTCAATATGCAGATCAAGTGCGGATTGGAATTTTTTTTAGGTTCAAGCCACTCAGACATGTAGGTCTTAGGAAGTCATTAAACAATGTGACAGTCAATTTGTAAATACTTAAATATAAATATCAGATGTACTTCTTTTTTTTTTTTTTTCGAGGGGGAAACCTTCACAAGGTACCCGACGCCGTGGGAGCGACGCCAGGTTATGTGGGATTTTTACCGCACTAAAAC
>DWNY01002199.1:0-11381 GCA_018250635.1 Telegonus apastus | reverse complement strand
GTAATTGTATACGTAAATATTTAGTCTAATTTATAAATAAACACATTTATTAGTTGTGTACTTACATTATAGTTAAAATGAAATTTTCAAATTGTAAAAGTATCCTAATCCAAATAAGTGTTAGAATGCTTTGTATTTAATTTTACAGAAACAAACACAAGTACAACAAAAGAGGAAAGTGAAAAGACAGAGATAGACACGTTCAAACAACTCTACAAACTAAGATTGGACGGAGAAAAGGACTCGTATGATAAGGTACCAAAATTCTTCTTCAAACTACCTCGACCTGATGAGGTTCTTGCACAGAAGTTGAGAGAAGAAACCAGAGCTCAGTTCCTACAGAAGAAGAGTAAGGAGTTGTTGGATAACAGTGAGCTGAAACATCTGTGGAGTTTGCTAGAGAAGTCCAATGGAAGCTACACGATGGCTAATAATGATGAGCTTACAATCGATTATATGCAGTTTCGGAAACTAAGGGACAGTGCTGGACCAAAATACAGGTGTGATTTGTATATGGATTTACAAGAAAGATGTATTTTTATTATTTATTTATTTGACATGCCAACAGCATGACATGCCAACAGCATGACATACAAACAATTTTAAAATAACATTGTATGGGAACTACACAACACTGGTATGCAAGCCAAAAATAAGCATTTATAAAAATAGAGACATATATCTATAACAGATATTAATTAACACTATTCAATTGCGTTTCTGTAGTACATTATATTATAATTACCAAGGACTACTATTAGATACTATTTCAATGACCACAGTTTAATTTATATATAAAAGCTGGAAAGACTCTGTTAGTGGTTCAATTCCATAAGCATCACTGCCTCACTTAAGTTTGTCTCATAACAGTGTTAGGCTCTGTTATTCTCTGGTTTGAAGGGAGTGGTATGAGACTCATACTTATTTGAGGCACTCCAACTTATTCCTTAGCCTTTGTAAGATCTTACATAAGCTTGTTTTCATTGTCAGAAATTTTACTTTTAGTCTGGAATGTCTCGATTACTCTCGCTTACAATGCAAGATCAAAAGCTAAATTGTATAGACTTATCGAGAAGATTTTAGTCACAGTGACTATATACATTTGCAATACTACAATGCACTAATCAACTCGAATGTTCAAAAAACAGTCCTCAGAAGTAGCATCACATCTGAGGTGAAAGCAACACTATCAAACAACATCTTGCATTTATAAGTTACGCACTAACACTTACACACATTCACTTAACCCGGAAGATCTGTCTCCCTTTGCCAAATATTATTTATTCATGAAATCATTTTGCCATTGCCATTGCCAGACACTACTTAACGGCGGAAGTGTTTGGACGCCTGCAAGCAGCTGAGGGTGGTGTCGGGAAGGTCAGAGGTGTGTCGCTATTCAACTACGTGATGAGACGGGTGTGGCTGCAGCAGACAAGGATTGGTCTGTCGCTATATGATGTGACAGGGCAAGGCTATCTCACTGAACATGTAAGTTTGTGTCACTACATTAGATTTAAGTGTTGTATTGGTGGTCAACTTTGAATCTCTTTTTTTTAAACATCAATAAATTATGTTGTACATAACTGTGAATTGTGCCTGTGTCTATGCTAATAAACCCACACTAGGAGCTTAAGTATAAATATTGTAATTACAATGGTGTGGTAAGGGAGACATACTTATTCGAACTATTCCAACTTAGTCGTCAGAGGTAGCAATGCATCTGTGATCGACAGTGGCCACTTACCGTCAGGTGGGTTGCTTCCTCGTTTGCTACTTCCATAACATAACATAAAACAAACTTATTGGTAAGATAAACTGTAACTGAAAACTTGTTCCTGTATGCAAGGAATAATATGTAATAAGTTTCAGAAAACGCTTCATATGTTTTGAATAATTGTCCATTCATACGCCATCCACAGGAAAAGGGAAAGATGCTAGACTGACACCACATGGCCCTGAACATTTTTTACAAATTCCAGGACCTAGAAAGCTATATAGCAGAGCTGGTTCCATCGCTGGCCGCTCTGGACGGCTTGGACTCATCCTTCAGCTCGTTCTATGTGTGTACAGCGGCGAGGAAATTTCTGTTCTTCCTAGATCCAATGCGCGTCGGACGAGTTAGGATAAGAGATGTGCTGTCCTGTTCATTTTTGGATGACTTACTAGAGGTAATCTCACATATTTCATAAGTTATTTATATAGAGTGATTACGTTTGTGATACTGATATGACACTGCTGTTATAAGGCAAAACAGGTGTGATAATGATTAGTGATGAGGATTATACCATCTGTGCGGTACCAAAGAGACCTCGCACGCTTCGATATGAGTGGACTGTATAAATGTATGTAGTGAAAGATGTGCCCCAATCCTCGTCGTAGCAGATCAATCCACCAACCTTGTCTCCCAAGTCGTTCTGTAGACCAGGATCGCATCAAGTGTGATGCGCACAGCGCTGTCACAGGGGTCAAAGGCTCTGCACTTCACAAGTCACACGCGGTAGCACGGCAAGTCACGTGGAACATCAGACGAGCGGCACAATGGCACACGGAACGTCCGGATACGCCCGCCGAGTGCAAGACGACGACACACTTCAAAGACGCATGCGGTAACACGGCTGCTCCACGTGGAACATCAGACGAGCTGCACGATGGCACACGGAACGTCCGTATACTCCCTCCCAACGCTAGTGGTCGACTCCCGCAAACACTGATCGCGCGAAGCGACCCGATAGAGCAATGTCAGTGGAAATATTTATCCTACCCACTACATGCTGACAAGGATTGAACACCATCTTTTAATAACATGTTGCATATGCCTCGTATTCGTATTCGATCGTATTTTTAGCTTCGTGAAGAAGATTTGCCAATGGAGTTGCAGGAGCAGAACTGGTTCAGTGCAGCGTCAGCTCTGAGGGTTTATGGCCAGTACCTCAATCTAGACAGAGACCATAATGGCATGCTCAGTATTAGCGAGTTAGCGGGGTAAGTACATACATAGAATCAATTTATTAGTTTTTTTTTATATACAACTTGGAAGTAGCAAACGATCATGCAGTCCACTTGATTGTAAGTGGCCACTGCCGCATGGACATCTGTAATCAGCCTCAGATAAAATAAAAGTCCTACCTAAGATTGACCACAGATGCCTTGCTAACCATGAGAACTAAGTTGGAATACTTAGAATAAGTATGACTCCCTTACCAAACCCTTCAAATCAGAACACAGCAGCGCTTAATATTACTGTTATTAGGCAGATGAAGTTGTTTTATTTATGTTTATTTAATAGGCAAAGTAGCTAATAGCTGTGTGCTATGGGGCATTTTTTATTTGGACACAGGCCCCAATGGGGATTTTTGTAAATAGTTCTCGCTTGTGACATGCTTGTTGATGACTGCAGTGGGTATTGATGTTATACAGGAAGATTCTGCTGCTCATCTCCTAAATGTTATCTATTAGTTTCCTCCAATGGCATTCACCGAAAGAGAGGAAGTGGTGCTATAAAAAATCAACACCACACAGCATTATAAATAAAAATATAAAAAAAAAACAAAATTTAACTGACTTCGAAAGAAGGAGGTTCTATGTTTGTTTGTATAAATGTTGGTCTGTCTGCATGTATTTTGGTCTGTCTGTATGTATGTTGGTCTGTCTACATGTATTTTGGTCTGTTTGTATGCATGTTTGTCTGTCTGTTTGAATGTATATTGTCTGCATTTTTGTTTGAAACTTTTTTTTTTCCCAGTTACGGATCAGGCACATTAACCCGGGCGTTCCTACAGCGAGTGTTCCAACAATGTCTTACGTACGACGGTGAAATGGACTACAAGACATATCTAGACCTAGTTCTGGCTCTGGAGAACAGGAGGCAACCGGCCGCCCTGGCATACCTGTTTAGGGTGCTGGATATCAACTCGCAGGGCTACTTGGATGCGTTCACCCTTAATTACTTTTTTAAGGTTAGTTTTGTTGTAATTAAGCTGATAGGTGTTGAGAACATCTCATTTCTGTTATGTAAAGAATGAGATGATTTAAGAATTATGGTGTATATTGATAAATAGGTTATATTAATTATTCCTGATGTAAGTTAAGGTATTGTTTAAGTATGTCTGTGAAGATGATAAAGAAGTAAAAAGAAACTTGCTTTGATGGAACATCTCGTTCTGAGCTCAAAATAGACTAAGGAAATATTGAAGAGGGTAGGAAAAGGGTAGGTTTAAAAAAAAGATTTAATGATGAATAAAAAATCGGGTAGATTAATTTAGATTTTGGGTTTATAGAGGGGGCTTGAATCTCTGCTGGATATGCCACCCGTCTCATATGCAATTCCGTATATCTGTACAATGTCGCCAACCTATTATTGTCCCACTGCTGGGCACAGTTCTCCTCTCGAATGAGAAGGCTTTTAGGCCATATTTTACCGCGCTGGCCGAGTAAGAATTGATACACTTCACACACCTTTGAGAACTTTTTTTTAGAACTCTCACGTATGCAGGTTTCACGATGTTTTCCTTCACCGTTAAAGCAAGTGATAATTGAATTCTAATACGCTCATAACTTCTTAAAGTCAGAGGTGCCTGAGATTTGCACCTCGGACCCACGATTGAGACATTTCGACCATTAGACTATCACTGCTTATCTGTACAATATAAATATTTAATTTCAGGCAATCCAAGAGCAAATGGTAGCACACGGAGCCGAGCCGGTCAACTTCGACGATGTGAAAGACGAGATCTTCGACATGATCCGTCCGCAGCATCCCTCCCGCATCACCCTGCAGGACCTGGTCCGCAGCGGCCACGGCCACACGGCGGTGTCCATCCTGCTGGAGCTGCACGGCTTCTGGGCCTACGAGAACCGGGAGGCCTTGGCTGCGGCTGCCGACCATCACTCTTGACCGATGGGTGCCAGGCCTCTGGATCTCAGGATCGAGGCCTTCAAAGTAAGAAGAGTGATCGACCCCGGAAAAGATCTATTTTGAAACAAATTCGAATAGAAATCTGAAGAATCGATTCACAAAAAGTCAATATCGATCCATCAATTTTATTGTTGCACTTGGAATATGAATTTGGTTGGCGAAAATAAACAACATCGGATTTCTATTTTCGGATGTTTCCTTAAATAGAATAACAGTTGAGTATTGATGTAAACAGGGCGATATTTTCTATCCGAAAAATCGATCTTAAATCGTTAAGCCTACTCCAGACCCCTTGGTAATAATAAGTACTTGTATAAGAAGAAATAAAGTGGTATGCTGCGAACTGAACTGAACAAAAGATTAGACATAATTGCGACATAATGGATGCAGACCTGTTCCATGTCCGTCCTGCTGGAGCTGCACGGCTTCTGGGCCTACGAGAATCGGGAGACCTTTGCTTTGGACGCCGACTATCTCCTGACCGCTGGGTCTAACCTCGGCAGGATCGAGGCCTTTAGAGCAAGGAGTGCGATGCTCCCCGGAAAAGATTGATATTGAAATCGATTTCCGTAGATTCGAATCCAGAAGCATAATCTACAGACAATTTACGTGACAGACACGTGTCATTTCATACAAAATAGTATCCTTCTATACAATTTGTATCGAGGTATTTATATTTACTGTAGCACTATCGCGCTGAGTCTAACTCACCCTTACCACACCCTTCAAACCAAACCTTATAACAGCAGTGCGAGTGTGTGTGTGTTATAAGGCAAATGTAGGTGTGATGGTGGTGGTTCAGGCGTCAAAACACAAAGAATTTTACATCCTCATTTAAGAACAATGTTCTTTGAGAATTTGAGGATAATATGACAAGTGGTACGTTCTGTAATATTTTGCATTCGTGTAATATTTTCATTTGTAACATTACATGTGCGCACACGATGATACATTATACTACAAATACATTAAGTAAATAAAACTACTTATTCAATGTATAAGTAATATGTATATTGTAAATGTATTGAAATATAAATATATAACAATAAAAACAAAAATTAGTAACAAATTATGTGGTATATAAAAACAAGCAATATAATAACAATATTGTTCACTTACAATAAAAAATGTATTTATAACAAAATTATCAACATTTTTACCTGTATGTACTTTAAACTATGGTTTGGGCAACTTTGAGCATGGAGATGGAATGCATTATATACAATCCTTTTTTTCTTCTTTATATGAAGGAAGCAGCAAAATGAGCATGCAGCCCAGCTGATAGTAAGTGGCCACTAGCGCCATGGACATCTGTAAGCAACTTCATATAGAATAAGGATCCTATCTGATGAGATGATCGCCTTAGGAGGCGAGGTAAGTGAGTAGGCATCCAATCCTCTCCACGGAAACAATAACAGCTTCACGCTAAATATAGGTGTGATGGTGGTACCTCCCGGCCGAATCATTCACGTTGTACCGCCTGGTAAACTTCATTGGATTCCTTGTACACAAACTAAGTATGTATAATTATAATTTAACTAGCTATTCCCCGCGGTTTCCAGCCGTTTAGAAGATTAACTCAGTCAGACAGACAGACAATTTTTTTTATAATTGTTTTTTTGTTATAGGTACCGTATAAATTCTGATATGCATTTAGTAAAAATTTGTTTTTCTCATTTACAAACACACACTTCAATTTTATTACAATACAATAAACATTTTCTAGGTAAATTTAAATGACTTAAAAATGTTTGACAATATTGAGCTACTCCTGTTAATATATCACATACATTCTGAACCACGCTAAGAACTACCATAGAAATTTATTTCTTAACGTTTTGCGTATTTGATATCCAAACTAACTTTTCGAAGGCACTCATACGATTGGCAAGACTTGTGTCAGTTCCAGAAGTACTCGGTACAGCTGCCAATGATTTTAGAATAGAAATATCACTTTCAGCCGCTTCCTGTTATTGAGTAGTGGCTTAAACAGATTCCTGAGCACTTCTTAACCTTTTGCGTATATTTGAATATGAACTTAACTAACATATCAAAGACACCGATACTATTATATAGGTAACTATTTTCAGAGGTATTAGGTATAGCTGCCAGTAATTTTCGGCGGCATTTTCGGCCACTTCTAGTTATCTAGTAGTGCTTTAAACAGATTCCTGGGCACTTCTATATTCATAGACACTGCCTCTCTCCATGAATTCGCTGAATTGTCCCGTCTGTTTGTCTGTGTGTTCGCCATGCTGGTCCGCAAGACCATAACCTCCACCGCCAGGAGAATTCATTATGTATTTATCCTGAAAAACATATTTTTACGACAACTGTAATGATAAAATAAAACATGGTGTATGCTTTTTATCTTTTTCACACAGTCACACACACATACACACAAAGTCATACACATGCACACATTAAACTAATGTTACATTTTTATTCAATCCTAAAATATTCTTGTTTAATACCTTTCAACTTTTAGCACAGTCCCTCAAATGTATACCTAATACAATATGTATGTAATAAATGTATATACCTAATACAATACAATTGTAAAAAATACAACCTGCCCGGTGCGAGGGCCTGGAGATCTGTCATATAGGATATCCCTATATTAGTATAAAAATAAAACTGTTTTGTGAAGAGAGAGTAGAGATTTATTATTATAAAAATCTTTTTCATATAATATTTAAGCAGCAAACGACACCTAATTTAAAACTACTTATGTTTTCGTGAAAAAACAAGTATAATTATCTTAATTTGTATGTAAAAATTACAATCTCTAAAGTCCAAAATGTAGTTTATACTTGCAGAAAAGTGTTTGAAGCAAACAACTTATAAAATAACTAAAAACAAATTCAATTAACGGCAAATATAATGCTGTCGATTCCGTCTGACAATGTGCTCGCGTCTTTATAAAAAGTAAAGTGAAAATATATATTTACCCCGGGATACGCCTCCACAGATGCTTTGCCTCCCAAATTAATCAGCCTTCCGTCTGCCCTTTGCAATAGATTGAGACCTCTGGACCCCGCCTCGCCTCCTACATAAATGTCAAATAAATATATATTTAAATAATTATACAAAGCAATGTCAACATATGGAATGAAGACCCGCGTGGCTGAGCGGTCACTATACCGGTGTGGTACGCAGTGGGTTCTGGGTTCGATTCCCGGCCAGACAGATATCTGAAGAGTGAGTTTAGATTTCTGCTCTGGGTCTGGGTGTTTGTGTATCCGGTGTGTTCATCCCTGACACAGGATACATTTCTAGTGTGAGTGCGTTTAGAGTATTATTAAAAAAAAATCCATACTTAATCAATAGTCCTTTGTCCTTTAAGGTATTATGACATTATTAGACAATAAATGAATTTGTTGTATTAAGTAAGCAGGCATTGTAACATTTTCTTCATCATGTAATCAAATAGTTTTCGACATATATATAAAGCTCCGCTCCGCTCACCATTCATTCCGTAAGGCTGGAACGCTCTACGTTCCGTCAGCACGGACAGTTGTACCGTCCTTCTGAAAACTAACTCCCGTGTCACACCGTCACCGCCAATCCATTGCCCTGGAAAAATTAAAGCGTAACAATAAATTATGATTGTATAACTATTTGCATATTTTTATGTTATAGAAGTAGCAAACGAGCATGCATCGCATCGAATGGTAAGTGGCCACTGCCGCCCATGGACATCTGTAATCAAACCCAGATAAGATCACAGGCCTACCTGAGGTCGGCCACAGGTGCGTTGCCACTCCTGAGGACTAAGTTGGAACGCCTCGAATATGTATCTCCCTTACCCTCCCTTCAAACCAGAACACAGCAGCGCTTGACACTGATATTATAAAACAGAAATAGATTTAGCAGTGGCGCCGCCGGAGTCGAACCACAAAGGGTTCTACCACCTTTTGAACCATGCATATGCATTTATGAGCATGCAGTCCGGTTGGAGTCTGTGACCTCAGGTAGGACTTTTTGACAACTGAAACAAACTTTATATAGAACAGAGGTTCTATCTCGAGTCAAATATAGATGCGTTGCCACTCTGGAGGACTAAGAAAGACGCCACGTTTTAAATTAGTAAGAGTGAAAACTAATTATCCTATTGCTAACATGTTATTTCCCAAATATAATAAGTACCTCTGATTGAAACTCGGTTCCATCGAGGTCCAAGCTTCAAGTCCTAGGTATGCAAATCTGATTTATCAATTTTATATGCGTGTTAGACATTAATTCTTGCTTTAACGGAAAACATCGTTAGGCAACCTTCACACCTGAGAGTTCTTTAATAAAAAGTTCTCAAAGGCGTGTGAAGTCTACCAATTCGCACTTGGCCAGCACGGTGGTGTATGGCCTAAGCCCTGAGACACGTGACCCTGAGACCCTGAACCCGTGCCTTGCATTGAGACTAAAACTGTAACAAAAATTAATTTAATAGATAAAAAGATAAAATACCTCCACCACCGGAGCCCTCCCTCAGAGAGAACCGAGTCACGAGTATCGGGTACCGAGTCTCGACGATCTCCACGTCGGTTATACGCGTGTTGGTCATGTGTGTGTGCACGCCACCCACACCGTGCCACCCCGGACCCTGAGGATACACAACCAATTAATTAACAGACAGACAAGAATTATGTAAATTATCTACTTTGAATAAAAAAAATTGATTTGATTTGATTTAAATTGATTTGGCGAAGGAAAATGCTCGGGAAAGCTAATCTAATGTGGTTTTTTGTTCTTCAGTCCTATCTGAGATTGACTACAAATGCGAAGATACATTGAGGACTAACTCGAACGCCTCGAATAAGTATGTCTCCCATACCACACCCTTCAGACCAGAACACAGCAGCGCTTAACACTGCTGTTATAAGCCAGAAACAGGTGTGGCGGTGGTGCCGCCGTAGTCGAACCATAAAAGCTACTACATGATTCAAAGACACCGAGAGATTCCATCATCAGATCAGCTCGAAAATGCCAAACTACTGTATTGTCATAGGACTCTGATCTTGTGTAGGGTTGGTTACAAATGTCCATAGGCGGCAGTGGCCATTAAGGGTTTCTTACTTCCTTAATTATAAAACAAATATATATAACATGTACATAGTAGTCAATTAGTAGTAGGTTAAAATTGACTTAAATTTTTGATTACATTTTTTGTTAGCTCATTACTATCTATTTTCTATACATATTATAAAAAACAAGCTCCCCAAAAGCTGTCTGTATGTATGCGATCAATTTTCCCAAAATCTACTAAACGAATTTTTGTACGGCTTTTACTAAAAGATAGACCAAATGATAAATAACATTTTAGTCGTATGTAAATACCATTTCCACGCGGACGAAATCGCGGCCACAGCTAGTAAAAATTATATAGAACACTCACGGCTCCACTTCCCCCGGCGACCGTCTCGTAGTACCCCCAGCTGGTCTCCCCGAGGGTCAAATTGTTCATGCACCCCTGTGACGCCGCACACACCTGTATCATACAAGAGTCGACGTAGTAGATCCTAACTGACATGCAATTTATAATGTGCAACGGGTATTTAATATACGCGGTAAGTTAAGCAACGTCGGGCGCGGTTACTAGGTGGATGGGTGACCGCTAGTGGTACACATCCATACGCGCTTCCGCGTTTCGGAACGCATATACACCGTTGGACCCAGTTATTATTAGGTAGCAGTGGTTAAACCTCGTCGGAGGCCCAATTTATTTAATTTAATAATTTATTAGGTTCACCAACGTAGAAAACATTTCGTCATAATTAAAAATAGAGTGCAAATTAAAGCCCACGTATACCCACAATTGTAGGTGAACACAGCATAAATAATAATTGACTATCTAACTATTAATAAGGATTTAATTACTTATGGGCGGTTTGAAAACATAAGGTATGAACGTGATTTTATCTGGGGTTGATTACACAAGTCCATCGGTTACAAAATGTGCAGTGGCAACTTACCATCAGGCGGGCTGCACGTTCGTTCGCTACTTCGGCTTTATAAGGCATCATCCATAAATTACGTCACATCTTAAGGGGGAGGGAGGGGGTCGATGATGTGTGACAAGGGGGAGTAAGGGGTCCTAAATTTCGTGACGTCACATTTAAAAATGCAATATATTCAAGATATTAATATTTTTACGTATACAATTGCAAAATTTGTAATATTTAGTAAGTTGGTACTTATAAATTTGTATGCCATGACTGGTTGAATTTGGCGAACCTATGTATTATTGTCGATCATTTTACCCATTTTCATGCAATACATATATTTGTATTTGAAAAAAATACACACATCACATTAGGGGGAGGGGTATCACAAACGTGACCAACTGTGACAAGGACGGACGGGGCAGGGGTAAAAATATCATGAAATTCGTGTGACGTAATTTATTGATTAAAAAAAATGTGAATCGGGAATCGAACCTGGAACGCGCGCAGCACCACGTCGACGATCC
>DWNY01002198.1:0-11385 GCA_018250635.1 Telegonus apastus | reverse complement strand
TAAAAATGCTCATATGGAGTTACCTGGTTTGCGAATTAAGCTATCGAATGCATTTAGTCTTGTATGTCCCGTAATGTCATCGTATACCTAAGTTCTAACACCACGTAACTAAAAATCAGAACTATTTAGGAGAAGAAAAAATAACCCATTTAATGTTTTCTAACGAATACACATAATGTTAAGTAGATTTGGGACAGCGGATCTTTTCTTTCATACAATATATTTAAAAACGTATAAATTCGCTAAAAATCAATAAATCCGTTAAGTTTTTGTGGTCCCGAAAAGTTATCGGATTTGACTCATACAGTGAATTACAATATGCAAGATAGACTGAAAGACTTGTGTCGTAGTAGGTAGAGTATTAAATCAATTCGTTCTATTGCATCAACACAAAGTAGGTACATAAAACAGAATTATGAAGTTATGAATAATAACTTGTGAAGGAATTCATATTAAATAAAAAATACAAACATACTCGTACAAACTGTTATTTGAGGATCCAGTTTTGACTAAGGAGTTCAAGTTCTCCTATTTAAAAGCATGTAGGTAGCATCCCGTTCGTTAGTTGAGAACCCTTATTACCCTCTAATCAGGGCATCTCGGGCAGCATCCTTTGCTCAACACAAACTGCGGTCAACAACATGCCAGGCGGGACTGTTGGCAAGAAGCTCAATTAAAGGAGGCCTACATCCTGCAGGGCTGATAGATGGAATAGTTGCAGGATTCGAAGCCTGGACCTTGAGTTCAGAGACGTTCACTAAAGCGTGGGAATCCAATTCCCGCACCTCTTAAGCGCGATCAAAAATGTGACAAAATACCTTTCAAATATGTAGTGTCACAAGATATAACCTTAAATAGGTAAACTATGTGGCACCTCCGTCATACTTATTTCTGCCTTATAAATGAACTGTCTGCATTACTGTTATCATAGACGCGCTGCCAATCCTAAAATGGTCTTTTATGGAATTATCAATCCTAAAAATCTAGCGGTATTTAGAATTTATACGCTTATCGGACGATATGAAATGTTTCTTTATAATTCGGACACACTGCTTAAAATTTAGATTTTTCACATTCATCTGTGTAATTTGCAATTAGAAAATGAATAACTATCCATATAACTGGATCGATGAATGTTGATAAATCCAATTTTAGTTATATCGTAAAGTATCACACATAACGAGCGACGACGGATTTTCTTTTTTTGTAATCATAGACGGAGTAACCAAATTGACTCTTGATCTTAATTTATATATTTTAATTTGTGATGTGAGAGAACAGCACGACGTCGTGATTGGCCTAATCTTAGAGCTAATTGGTTAGAACAATTGCACTAGGTTAGTATATGATCTATGGATCATTGGGTGGGTTGATCAATTAGTGTATTTGGTTACATCGTCTATGTACGTCATATGAGTTTTTAAGGATGTTTCAATGATCATAATAAAAGATGATTCCACTCATAACGTTAATATTATTCTATTAATAATTAAAAATAGAATCAGTTTTATTATGATCATCCATTTTTATTCACAGATTTTCACTTTAATTTTTGATGTAAACTTTGGCCAAAATGTCAAGTTTGATCAGTAGACTCCGAAGATGATTGGAATATTCCATATTACAGACAAATGTTCCCACAAATGAAGTTCCGCGTGTCCGGACTGGACGCGAAAGCCAAATACATTCTCCTGCTGGACATCGTCGCTGCTGACGACTACCGATATAAGTTCCACAACAGGTAGACCACACTCATCACTCATCGCCTGCGGAACTCATCTTGTTTCACCCAGACCGACACCCGGTCATCACACTTGATCGACATCGACTTGACATCACGATTCATGAGATATGCTGCTTCCAAATTAACCCATTCCATTAGCTTGTGAATTGTGGCTTGTGACACTGCACTAGTTCCCACCGTATTTCCAACCGCTCGAATTGCGCCTAAACATCGTACGAACACGCTCAATTTAAGGGCAACGACATCGCAACATCGCCTGGAATCGTCCAATGATTAAGGATTCAACGCGCATCCGATGGGTAATATCATTAAAATATCTTTGTCTCAAATGCCGCAGCGGATAAAAAGCGGATCACGCCGACACCAGAGGTGAGAAATATCAGCTCGGAAGGTTTCCTAGCTTCACTAAAATCGACCGGTAAGAAAACCACGTTCATTCTTCCGGGTACGTCAACATCACCGCAACCGTACATCGTTACATCGGAACCGAGCTCGATAATCATCGTATTTGATCGTGTACATTGTTTAATTCCCGATGACAAGGCCCGATAAGCTGCGCTCCGTCGCTTTATGTCCGCCGATCGACGGCCGTATCAAAACCGCCGACGCGCAGGTTTGGCAACATCGAGATGCGATCGATAAACTTCGATTTAATATCCGTTAATTAATACGAACCGAGCATTCCGGTCGAAATTTCGGCCGTGACTCAGCCGTAAACCGATACCGTCGCCGACAAAGGCGCCGGCTGTCTAGCGCCGTTAATATGGTAATTAATTATTACAAATCATTCGATCATAAATTATTTACCAATTACTCGATCGGACGTTTCTAAATTCGATTCGGTGACGACGAATACGTTCGGTATCGTTACTCGGTTTTTAGTGTCGCGCGTCATGTCGCCCAGCGCATTCGCTCACGTGCCCCGGTCACGATGTTCGCTGCAACTTAGCCGCACAATAGGCGCGTACTTCGCCGTTTTTGGTCGTCTGTGGCGGAAACACGGGCTTTTTGTTTGTTGCGAATACCCTGCGACACCTCTCCGCGATCGCCGCTACGCTAATCAGCCCCAACGGAGCAATGTGCGTGAAAATGCCAAATACGGCGACCGCGGGCGCATTGTATTCCTTTACAATTACTTAACTAAAATTCGGAGAGCGGTTAGGCGGCCGTAAATAAAACTAATTAGTGCGGTGAGAGATCACAAGCTAAAACGACCGATTCTCGGGAGCAATGGGGGCAAAAAGTGAAACTAGTTCAGCGGCATGTCTCACAATCGACGTGATGTCAAATCGTTGCAAGAACGAGTCCCAACCCATGTTTTTCTCTCGTATTGCTTGCAGACGTATGTTTCCTGCCTACAAAGTTCGCGTTTCTGGTCTTGATAAAAAAGCAAAATACATTTTGCTAATGGACATCGTAGCTGCGGACGATTGCAGATACAAATTCCACAACAGGTATAAATAAAGAAGTGATGAAGGAATTAAATTAAAATAAGAATATTGTAGTAATTGTGCCGGGTTAGCCTCAGAGGTCGACAGATCTTATTTTAATGTAATTCGTAAAGAAAGAACAATAAGGCAAGAAGCATGCGTACCATAATTTTCTTAATGTGAAGATGATAAGGATCTGCGTGGTTGTGGAAAACGTTTCATTATCTCGGGCCATTTGCAAGGGACTATAAATGTCCCTTTCCAAAACGCTGTCACTTATTTTGATGATACTCCATTTATTCGTTCGAGAACAATTCAAAGTACAGTTTGTTTATATTTATTCTACGCTGATATTATCATCGGGTAGTGTTTCATTTAGTTCGACGCAGATCTTTTACATTCTCATGCTTATTAATGTTTTCATAGACATATAACCGCTTCTCTACCATTTTGTCGCCTGCATGTTTTGACTAAGAAATTGTTTTATGACTAAGCCCGTTTCTTCATTGCGCACGACACGACATGACGATGCGGCGATTATTTCAAGTTCCTCACGGAACAGCGCTTAGACTTGTTTTACAAACACGCCAATGCTTGTGTATAGACAAATTATTATGTATGTATCTATCTGCTATAATATACTGTCTGAATTCCTCGAAACGAGTGATTAGACGAAAGAGCTGATATATGAAAGTTCCAGGCGTACGTAAATTATGAAATGAAAAATAAAGAAAGAAGTAATGTACGCGACGTATCGTGGCCACAAATCGTATCGTGTCGTACGTAGTGAAAAACACATTAATGCCAAGAGCTTGACCGGTTGAATGATAAACAACATTCAAATTCGCGCAAAATACCGAAGAGAATCACTGCTTTCGGACGGATCAAGGTACTATTCCAGAAAAACCAACGCTAATATTATTGTATGTAACCAAATAATTATGACATGGAATCATAATCGTGATTGATGTAATTAATCATGACGAAATTAAAAGGTGATGACATGTTCATATAATCATCGTTAGTATTTTTGTATAGTGTTCGCTTATGATCAGGCGAACTGCGTATATTACACGTAAAATATGCGTAAGCGTGATATTTTGCGTGTAGGCATTTTTACACAGGCTTTAAAGTAACATAATGTAACCTTCTTTTCTATGATTCAAGTTTTACTAAAAAAATATTTAAAATTATAACAATCCAAATTAAGAACAAAATTACCGTATGAGACTATATCTTCCAAAATTTAGAGTTATGACACAAAATCTAAAATTCGCTGTGTCAGATGTCCGAATCTTACAAAATTACGGTTTATCTTACACGGCTGTGTTTCCTAATTAATATACATATGTAAATTTCTGAGTACCTACCTAATAAATAAGGAAAAGAGTATACCGAGTAATTTCACCCGGACAAGCTCCAACATGACCAGCTTCATTTAATTGTGCATGCAATAAATATTTTTATACTTATGTTCATTGACTTACTGATAAATGGACATCGGGTCTAATATTAAAATACATAAAAGGAGACCAATGAAAATGTTTCTTACGACCAACGCTACATTTTACGCAATTTGATTACATACCTATGTCATAACAACTTTTTTATGTAAATCAATTAGGGGCAATTCTGTAATATGTTAAAAATATTTACCATATTCATAACTTTTGCAGTGTACTTTTGTATAATTTGCTCATAGCAAACTGTTTATTGATGTTTGTTCAGTGACACTCATTTTTTATATATAGCAAATAATCTGATAGTATAGTAGTTTTTCTGCTCTGCTGCTGATCTGTAATTTACCCCAAATATGACAAGAATCCAACCTGATGTCAGCCATAGATGTGTTACTTTACCTGAAGTAAGTTTAGTACGCCACATATGAGTATGTCTCTGTTACCACACACTTCAAACTAATACCCAGCATGACATGTTGTTATTAGACAGAAACAGTTTTAGCTGGAAGTCTAACCACAAATTATTAAATCTTCAAAATTGTAAGACTTTCTCCGCTTTGCATCTTTTTTAGTTCTGACATTTTTAGCACCCGAAATCCATTTGTCAATAGGTCAATAATTATTCTGTTCCTTACAGGCGCGGATCCAGTCCTTTGATTTTGTGGTCAGTCACCCAATAGCAATTTTACTGCGAAAAAAAGTCCGTCTGCGAAAAAATGTAAATTTTATACCTCTAAAAACCCCGAAAAAATGACCATTGGTCATTTTTGGGGCGATAAAATTGAAATCTCAAAAAAAAAATTGTAATATTTTTAGAGGTACACAATTTTAACCCCAAAAAAAATTTTGGGGGTACTTTTAGGGGGATAAAATTTAAACCCAAAAAAATTTTTGGGGTATTTTTGGTAGGATAAAATTTAGGGCTGTAGGCATTACCATCGTGCCTACAACGATGGCTCCGCGCTTGATTCCTTATATTAATTGAATAAATATTTTCACGCTCTAACAAGCCCCGTTCTTTGTGAACGTACACTGGTAACAGCGTCATAATATTTATAATTTATGCGACCACCTGTCTTAAGGCGCCGTGCTCTTTTTTAATTAAAAATTAATTTCACTTTCAAAAGATCGTTTTGTTTCGTATTGATGTAGCCGATAACGTGAATTTGAGGAGCTGAAGATTCTGAAGATTGGGGATTCCATCGATTCTATCTCTTCCGATTTAAATAAAATTCACCTCAGCCAGATTGTTTTATATATTTCGGGGCAAAATGTAGCTTTTTAAATTCTTACTCCCTCTGGTATAATTTCTTTAAAGCAAGTATCAAACCTGTTAAATATTGTCAAAATAAATAAGCACGAACTGACAAACAGACAGGCTGATAGGCAGACAAAAAGACAGACATGTAGGCATGCATGCAGACAAAGAAATAAATGAATCTGCTGTTGGTATTATGCTCCTCAAAATGTGGGCTTACGTTATCTTCAAAGTTGCCGAAGAACAGTTTAATTTCATTTATTTGTTTTTTATATAGACGTTCAAAATGATCCTACATCACATAATATGGAAACAAGTTACATTTGATCTTCTGAGATGATAATTATATTCACATGTAACTTGTAATGCGTGGTTTTATGTTTACTTATCACGAGTTCAGAATAAATAAAATATATATGGATACAGATACAGGATAAAATCCTAAACTCGCGATAATCTCCATAGTTTTATTAAACCTTATCACTACATTTTATATTTAATCTGAATTAAGAGAAGAATAATGATGACTTATGCACATTCTACCAAAACTTTAGATTTCGACTATAGCGCTATTATAATATCCTAAAGTATCATATTTGTCAAGATGGAACCATACCTACTACTTACTTCGGTTACACGGTTTCATGGTGCCTAACAAAACGTTATTGGTCTATCCAGCAATTTGTGTCACATAAAAAGAACACCGTATCACCAATTACCTACTTCCTCTAAACTTGCAGACTTACCAAACCTATAACTATCTCATTCTCGCCTTCCAAAACTATATCATCTGTCTTTGTTCCCGGAGTCGGTGGATGGTCGCCGGCAAAGCTGACCCTGAAATGCCGAAGAGGATGTACATCCACCCAGACTCGCCGTCAACCGGCGAGCAGTGGATGCAGAAGGTGGTCTCATTCCACAAACTGAAGTTGACCAACAATATCAGCGACAAGCACGGATTCGTGAGTACCTTCTTTTCCAAGCTTTATGTTAACTTCTTTTGTATGAGAATGTTCTATGTATTAACAACTATTATTAATTACATAACTACTGTTTGATGAATTAGAAATACTTGTAGACTATTTGTAACTAAGTCTATAAAATGTGTTGCCTTTATAATAATATCATCTTCATCGTAATCTCGTATTATACTTTCATTATCGTATTTTATTCTAATAAATCGTACTTAAGCTATAATAACCGTCTTAATATTTTGCAATTCTTATTTTTTTTAACTACTTCGTAACACACGTACACGTAACGTAGTTAATAAAATTAAAAATACAAAATACTTATTTCATAATCAAGCGATTCAACACAACATTTTTTATGAAACTCATATTGCATCTGCATATGACTATAGGTCCTAGTATCGAATGTTTCAATATAAAAACCCGTCCGTGTTTCCCAAACGAATACAAAAAGGCTCTATACAGTTAACAACCACAACATCGGCGTAATTCTCAACAATGCCCTCAAGAGGAGTGTATGTTGAAAAAAGGGCCCCAAAAAGTAGCAATCGAGCGGCATTATTTTTTTTGAAGAGCAAAAACTTTATAATGTGGGTGATATTATAATTAAAAAGGTCCGTTTGTACCCCTGTCGTCGAGCAGCGGGGGAGCATTGTCCCGGCCACGGTTATTACGGCTATTTGCTTTGGGCGCCCATCAACTTCACCGTTTAGTAGTTCTCAATAGATTATCTTTTGTATTGAAAGCTAAGATCGGTTATACTTTTTGCTGGTAGTTTGAGGATAAAGCGAGTTTAATACGTTCTTGAGGCTGTGGATTTTTCTTTACTTTTTTTGTATTCTTCGTCCACAATATTTCATGTAGTCTTTGTATTAGTAGTATGGCTACATGTATGTATTTCGTTTTACTTGAAAATCTGCTATTAACAAAGTTAGCACTGAGATTTGCTTGACCTTTTTATTTGTCAATCAAATCATACTCAATAAGCAACTATCATAAATCCTCATATTAATTCCTTTACACTTGTTAATTAATTAAATTTTTATTTTTCATACCCAAAAGATTTAAGCCATTATTTTGGTTGGAGAATAATTATACTCTCAGGTTAATCAACATATACCCAAATTTAGTAAAAAATTATTCGTCGCCTCCAAAAATTTTTTTTTGCTTCGTAAATATAATTTTAAGGAATATAATGATATCGCGACTCGCGAATGATTGCAAGAATTCTCAAAAAAATCTTCGTGCCCTGATTAAAAAGACCTTGACGACATATGCCCTACTGCATAAGGCTTATGAATATTAATAGAGTGAAACTTAATTAAACACACAAATAAAGTTTAGTGGAGTAAGTTTACAGAACTGGTTACGAGTCTTCGAATCGAAAAATCTTCGAAAAAATATCGTCTTTTATAAAATTTCTTCGAATATCAACTTACAAATTTCAACAATATGTGCCGTACGAGACCTTTTACATGCACTACCTTTATTTTTTATTGGTTAATACTTTTTGTGTACTATCTGATTCTCATATAACACTTGAATACTAGCTGTGCACCACAGTTTCACCTGGGATTAAAAAAACATGACATTTTTTAATATACGTGTTAATGATAGCCGGATATATTGTTATACGCTGGGTACCTGAGTGTGCGTGGAGCCCGCGCAGTTAATATATATTAAATATATTAAAACATAGTTAAAAACCTATGTGTTTAATATATTTTTTGCACCGAACCCTAATATTTTTTTCAATAAATAGAGCATTTAAGCTATGCCTTAAACCATTCATCTGCCAGTAAAAGTCGCGCCTAAATCGGTTCTGCTGTTTCAAACATTACCCGGAACAAACACAGACACAAACAGACAGATATACACACACAAACAGAAATATAAATATTTTAATAATTAATCTTTCATTGTAAGTTCTGTTTATACTTTCATATTTATTTAGTATAAAGTATCACATTATAAAAATAGTCACTTCAATTTTATTATTTGACATAAAACAAATCTACATAAAAAATCCAAAGTTGATCATACTTCAATCCACAAAAGTTACTGATAACAGTTAACCCAGAGCCCTACTTAGCATTTGCAAGTCGTTTATTTTTATTTGAAGGTCACACTACCCTTACCGTACCCTAAAGCCTGCGGCTTATTACATGAATTACATCATAACAAAACATCACTAGTAAATAATGAGATAATTATCGATAAACGATATGAAATTATATGAAACCCACACAAAAAATATAACCTCATTACTGTCTCAAAATAAAATACGATATTGATATTTATAAACAAACATGGTAATGAAATATTAAGCAATCAGTCCATTAAGTGTTTATCTGTGTAAATATTTTCCAAATTATGGTTTTGCATCTGTTGCATACAATCACCACCCACGGCGAGGGATGTACCTACCATAGACTATAATTTTACTTCGCTACCTGAGAGCTGGTAAAGATAACAAATCATGATATTTGTGCATTATTTTTTATTGTTGTTAATAAATATTTAAATAACTTTGTAGGTTAATGAAAAACATCAAATCTGTAATTGGTAAATCAAATGAATTAGTAAGCTTTAAATGATCTTGGGTAATGTCACATGTATTTATTACTATAATATTTTTTGTCTGAATAAACTTATCTATAAACTAGTCAATGCCTTTAGTGCTTAATAGAATCAAATAAATAATTTTAGAGAATATTTTTTGTGAAATATATTAAATCAATGTAAATGATCAAAATATAACTTAATATCGCAGAAAAAATGTTAATGACAAATCACAACATTGTTTTTTCTGCATTGTAAATTGTATTTAGGTACTTCCAAATGGGTATATATAACAATTTCTTGAATCTAATATAATAATTAATATACAACCTAATAGGGGTAGCAATCCACATATAAAAATGCAATAAAATCATACATGAACTTCTAATGAAATACTTTTAGTGAATCATTAAAACTAGGTAGATAATAAACTTAAAAAATAACTATTACCCGCCTTTTTGTAAATTATTCCACGAGGAAAAGTTATAGGCAATAAATAATAACTAAACCGGTAACCCATATGCTTGTTGATTAGTAAACGGTAATAGGTTTTTAATATGTCATACTCAAACACATATGTTTCCGTTTTATTATACTAATGGCCGACACCTGTCTTAGGATGAAACAACTAAATCGCTGTTTTGAGACAAAGTAAAAAAAAAATGAGATATTAGTGATAATACGTTTCGGTATTTAAATCGGTATAGTAAAAATACCGAAAAATGTATATATAATATTGCTATAGTGACAGTCAGTCGTGTTGTAGGTAATTATATTGTTATGAGATTAAATGTAGGCCTACGGAGGTAGGTAGGCACTTACATATGTTAGGTATGTCAGTTACAAAGACTGTGATTATGTAAAATCTAGAATTCGATACGATTATGTGGTTTCTATTACATTGTTACTAATTTAACATAGGAGAAGAGTCAAAAAAGTTATGTGAAACTTTAAATGATCTTTGCTGCCAAAGACAATTAATCCAATGGCGACCAAAGAATTCTAGTTATCATAGTTGCTTTGATTAGGTTACATCAGAAGTTTCATGAATTTAAGCGGCAATATAAATCTTACAAATACCTATTTTATATAAATTACAATAAATAAAAGTATGTATGTATCAATTGTAAACCATCATGTAACTGTTATTAAGCCTGCAAAACGCCAATACGTAATACATAACCTTTTTACCTTTTGAATGTCAGTTTAAAAGATTATTGCCTATTAACTTATTTGGATCAGTAGAAAGTTATTAGAAACAAAGGCATAAGCCTTAAAACCGACACCATCTTTCCGGATACTCAAAGGAAACTCATAAAGCACATCCGATCCTATTCAACGCACAAAAACTTCTGTCCAGCTAGTTTCAATTTCATATAACGCTACCGAAATCGAAAGCCGCTCAAGGTAACACAATACACTTGAGTGCGTTTACACGACCGCGATCCAATCATAGATAACGATTGTTTTTTTAATTCTGCCGATGAAGTTTTTTTTCGTTTTGACGTTTTTTCACATGTCAGGCCTTTTGTCTTTGACGAGGGACGAGGGTAATTGAAATAACGACGGCCGCCGCAAGGTATGCGTAGAATTTTGAGAACAGCTGACTCCGTGTAGGCGATGTCTTAAATATTTTTTCGAGAAACTCGTTTCGTATTTGGAATTATTCTTTAATTTAATTAAATTTGCTGTAGTTGTATATTTATAGACTTAAATTGCTTCGTATTTATTATATAAATGACATAAAGTAAGTTTTTTTTATCTGATCGTATTAATAGTTTTCTATCCGTACTATTTTCTTAAATTTAGCTTTTTAAATTCAGGAATATCTTAAAATTTAAAAGGACATAGACAAAATTATTACAAAAATATAAAAATATTCCTAATTCAAATGTGAGTTTGTTTTCATATACAAGTTTATTGGTCTCTTGTTTAAGAAATGAATAATAAATAATTAAAC
>DWNY01002197.1:0-11385 GCA_018250635.1 Telegonus apastus | reverse complement strand
AAAACTGCAGCTCAGCCCTGCACCATGTTTCCAATCTCAAGACATTCCGAAGATGCGCAGTGCGGTGGGCAGTACGGCGTAGCGGTTATACGGTATTAAAGTACTAAGAGAGAACAATAATATTATTAATATAAGTCGTCATATTTCTAGTATTTGAATTAATTACCATTATTATTTAATAATGTACTTCAGTTTTTGATTGATCAATTAGATCTTTATGTAACATCTTATTTACAGTTTAGCTCATAAATTATGAGGACTTATGTGCTGCAGTGGACTATATAGATCTGATCGGAATTGGTTTAATCCCTGATGATACAAAAAAATAAACAGTTAATTTCGGTTTGTTTTCGAATCTATATTTTGTGTATACTTGTCGTATGATTAATTTTATTAAGATATATAAAAGTGAATGAAAGAGTATTCACTATTAAGTAATCATTACAGAGGCTTTACTTCTGAAGCCAGAACCATGAAATTTAGATAATGGTTCATTTTCTGTAGGCATTCACTAAAAATTACCTTAGTAGCATTACTCGTACACAAATAATTGTTAAACGTTTAGTTTTTTTCTTCATGGACTACAAACAGCCAACAAGATATAGCTCGCCCTCATTCACAAATTAAACTAATTGAGAACTAATAACTGTCACGAAACTACATAAATCATAATGAGTATTACGACAAAAGACACCACTTTGCACTGTAATTATTCATGTATTAATAGGTGCATAAACAAAAACAATCGATAAAACAACATAAAGCCAAAGTAATGAGACAACACTATTGTCGTTTCATTATGAACAAAAGATATTATCGGAAACTAAACTTGTTTGCACAACAAATTGCCCATGTCTATAAAGTTACGTGTTTGAGCTGTCCATATTGATGTAACTATTTAATTTAACGAGTAATATCCCATTTACTTCAACTTTGCACTATCTGTCTGCATACTTAACACTTGTTTCCTAATTAACTCTCTACAATTCAAGAAACATTACAAAATACTACGGTATTTCATTTACATATTACAAACATATGCCTATTCTCACCGTCTTTCTTTACTAAACTTAGTCCAACAACACTCTTTCCGTTCGTTTTTGTACATCTGTTAGCGCTTTTTTAAAGAACTTTCAGGTGTCCAGGTTTCATCGAGACTTGTTATTCACAGTGTACCTGGGATTTACACCTTGTACCCCCGATCGAGGGATCAAGTTAAAACCACTAGGCTATCGCAGCATTAAATTAAATATTTGCTATAAATTAATTTTATTTTCCGAACTTCACTCAATTGATAAAATCAGATAATGTAAAGCAGCGCCATCTGTTTTTAAATAACTTACATTGTATACATTAAGTATCAGCAATTTTACTCGATAACACATGAGATCAAGATAAATAAAAAAAAGCCTTCTATTTCTTCCAGAAAATGCTGGGTACAAAGTTGAAGTTTGTTAGTTCCCAGCAATGGGACAATAATTGGTTGACGACGATGCAAGAATTCGTTCAAATGATCGGATATCTCAGTATCAGTTAATCTCGCGCCAACATTATCATTACCGCGAATCATGAGTCATGTTGACGGGGTAACACTGTTACCATGTAATCAACAGCTTAACACGGGGTGAGGGCAAGTCATTTCTGAAGCGAATCAACCGGAAAATCGTTGTACAATAATTGCCGAGACAATTTTCATTCAGTGCGTTCGTTGGTACCTACTTTCAGTTTAGTGCATAATGCATTGTTGTATAATACGTAATCTAATTTGTTTATCACCGGTCCACTGGTAACGATAAATTGTTATGCGGTAACACGTGTAGCGGTGCTGGGGATATATGGAGGCCTTTAGACGGCACTGATTTATTGCAATGAGATTTTATGCCAGATAGCTAGTCGTACTGTGTTATAATGCTAAATTACGCATAACTACGTCTTGCTTGTTAATAAACTAACTGTGCTTTTAAAGTTAATTTCGTAAAGGTGTTACAACTCACGCCAAATCATAGTAAGACATAATCTAGTCATATTAGGTATACTTTGACATCTGCAATTAAAATTCAAAATAAAATAATATTTATTCAAAAAAGATCTGTTACAGAATTATTTTTGAAAGCCAATAATAATGTACTGCCACTCATAAGGCTTACCAGTATAAGAAGTGACAAAGGGGAGTTCCCTTAATACACATGTTTCCAAAAAGTTTCATAAAACAATTGTAACATACGCTTAAAACACATTTTCAGTCCAGAATGCCTTGCTTCTATATTTTGCACAAAATTAGACTGACTATTTATGTATACGTATACTTAATCAATTGGCTCTATCATGTCATCGTATTAGGAAATAACTTGTCTTACAGTCCGAGGTACAATCTACTAATAATAAAAATAATGAGAGATGCTCGGCTCCCTTGCAGTCCCGCGAGGAATGTGACGCCGTCCAACAAAGCATACGATAATTACCGGACCTGTCCGTCGCCCGCTGCCCGATACTACGCGTGAAGAACTTTGTTCTAGTAGCTAGGAACTATCTGTTAGGTTAAGAATATTGTCAAATTTTTCCCCATCTCTTTTCTATAATATTGACGATCGAATATAAAACGAACCTACGGTCTAAGTTATGGTAACGGGTCCTACATGCCGATCGATACCAATGCTCCCAGATTAGCTAAGATTAGAAATTCTACCTAGGAAGAGGACTAAGATGCCTCGGATAAGTATGTCTCAAACTTATCCCTCCTCACCACAGTTTCGCATGCAGCGCTTAACAATGCTGTCATAAGCAAGAGACAGGTGTGACAGACCCGTACCACAGAAGGTTCTACCACTTACCGCTTACGGGTTTGTACAAAATGACGACTTTTAGTAGCAAAAAGGGGTTGAAAGGCAAGATTTTAATCAATTTTGATCCATAATTAGCCTGAGCGTCCTTTATGTTTTCGCCGTCAAATTCTGTGTTCGGGTAATAGAAAAAATACAGTTTCGTCTGAGCAACCTTTTTTTCGCCGTCAATTATTTGTTAAAATGGAAAAATACAATTTAGGGGCTTTCTAGCGACTTTTGATGTCGAATCTAGCGACTTAGCTGTTTTGGAGTTAGCACTGTTTATACTGCTTATATCTCTTTGGATGGGAGCAATACTAGCCAAATGGTTATAGTTTCAGAAGAAAGTGCGAATTTTATTGTGCCATTAGTGATGAGCTAATTAATCTAATTTCAAACTTCTCAAGTGATCAAAGAAAAGAAAAGTGTACTCTAAATATGTATATATAAATATACATATGTCGCAGCGATATATTTCTAAGTGTACCTATGGTAATCAATAACAAGATGATTGCCCGAGACGACATTAGACTCCCGCGAGGAATGCGAAGCAGCTCTCAGCAATCACCCGATAATTACCAGACCTGCCCGATGCCCCTTGCACCGACCCGTATGAGTCTCATCACTTTTCTTTGCAATTCTTTGTATTATCAAACAAATATTGTTACATTACATAGTTTTTCAGTTGTTACAGATGGTGTTTATTATAAAATCTAACCATAGACTGATTTTCATATGAAATATGTGATTAACTTTTTACGTTCAATAGCCTAAAACTATACCATCTGAAATGTTCTATATAGGAATAACGTCAAAAGAACGAATAATTCGCAACATTCGGTTTTAAGGAAATGAGAAATAACCTAATATAATAATATGATAACTCATAATATTAGGTTACTATCAAATTTCGATAATTCTTAAACTAAGTTACAACTTAGCTATAACGAGCGTTTGTATAGAAAACTGCAAGAAAAATAACCAGGCAAACATACATGTTAAAGTGGTGATTAGCATAAAAAACAACATTATGCAAGAATGTGTTATGTAAATAGATGTGAAATATAGGTGAATTCCGCACTACATCCGGATGAGACACGTTCACCTTGAACTCTCATATCAGATAAGTGACGGCCAGCTTTATCCAAGATAGAGCCCCGTCACGCCCACCAGCGACACATTACGTCAAGTTACGCCAAAAATACACATGACAGGCTGGTTCCTTAATGGATGATGCGATCACACAGGTATTACGTTTGCTTGCAGGTGTTTCTAATAAAGCTTTTTATAACCAAAAGCCGACCCAAGAATTTCAAGGATTTTGGATAAAAAATATGGATTATCTATCGATGTTACATCAAATTACGTACCCACTGCTGAATATTGAACAAATGCTAAATTCCTAGGCATGCGAGGTCACGTCTTATTTAAAATATTTGATATTATGTGTATAAAAATTAACGTAATATCAAACTGTTTTGTCAACAACTATAATATTTACACTTATAACAGTTATGAAGCATACATTAAATGATTTAACTTTCTGCTTAATAAAATATATGTTGTGCAGAAATATAACTGATAAGCATATAACCAATAAGCGAAGAAAATTTAATATGATGTTAAAGAAAGTAATTCTGTAAAAATCCACAGTAAGAGCAATAATATTGAGTTTTAACCTGGCGTTACCATGATCACAGGGTCAAAATTGTAATACCTATGCCATGACCCTAATGTTGATTACTCACCTGCACTGCAAGAGGCGATGAGCGCGAATAAGAAGATGACGTGCTTGGACGACGCCATGCCGCCTTTTGACCTGCAACAACACAATACGTCATTAGTACTGTAACAAACAAAAATAATTGATTTGCGCTTTATGCCATAGAAAGACAATAGGCGCGTAATCTATCTGACGAATGACGAATGACTCAATCGACGGATATCTTATCTTAATCAATGTCATGGGACAGGTACGCCCGAATACTAAAGCTATAGGCTTTTGTCTTATTTACAAAATCAAACCTTCCACGTCTTACATGATGAGTGAGTACTGAATTTCGTATATATTGTCTGCATACTCATCATAAAGAAAATGTATTAATTATCAAGGAATGTAATATATGTAATTTAGAAAAACACAACTTATATACATTTATTACATGTTTGCAGATACTACTTACACAAATTGCACGTATTATTTACCAGATTATCAAAACGTTCTTATTTAAAAACATAGTATATTTAAACTCTATCTTAACTGTAATAAATCCATCCATCATAAATAAAATGAAAAGAAAACAATTTACCTAACCGTATTCCGTACGGATAATTTAAGAATCTAGCCGATTTATATCGAACAGTACTATTTCTACAACAATTTTGCAAACATGCAGCGAAAAAAGGCGAAGTAGTCAGATGCGCTGAGCGAGTCAACGACCGCGCTGACTGCCCGCCTAGACCACCTGATGTAACTCTATCCACTCTAGATTCACTCCTCAATAGATATAATGACAGTTTTTTAAATTTCCTTCTATACTTTAGGTACACGTCTACTATTTCCACAAATAATTAAGCAATAAATTAAGTTTCAACGCAAATTATAGCAATTTTTTCCACTTATTTTGAATTAAGCGCGAGTACGCAGATGTCATTGCGTCCGCTGATGACGTCAAGTCTTAGCATTTACATGGAAAAGTTCAATACAGTATGAATTTACTCAAGCATGACGTCATGTCGCTCTAATTAACGTTTCAGTAAACATGGCCGACAGCAATATTGTACTTTAATTTTACTGAAAATATAAGTAATCGTATAGTTTATATTTTAATTTGGTAACTTATTAAAATTCTTTCGACTATGTTTTTTGTTTTAAATCATTTAAATTTGATTATTTGATACAACCATCATGCCTATTCCTATGCCCGCGATTGTGGAGTGAATTTTATGTCAGAGTGTATGGATTCTACTCAGAATTGATCAGCCCAATCTGCTCAGGTTGATATAATAAATATCCACGAGCGGCAGGTGGACTGAATACGTTTGCTACCTCGAATTCTTAGATAAGTTCAATTTTATATGGTTCTGCCGTGACTATGTGTACCAATATAACACTTTTTCGCGTATGCAAACTCTCGTAATCCATGATATATTCATTAACAGGCTCAGTGATGTCATATCATTGGGTTTTTTAATTCGTGTACTTTTATGTGAATAATCGTTATATCTACGAATTTTCAATAAAAACGGGAAATTTATATTTTTTCTTGTGTTTCAAATACGATGAGCACAAATTCCATACCTTATACCTTCATGCCTATTGCTAAGTTTTGAATAATATTCAATTTATTTTTTGTAATGAAGCTGTCAGTGTCGAGATGCGCTGTGAAGTCGTTGACCGCGGCGGCTAGATCACCTGACGTAACACAATCCTCCCCGGATTTACTTGCTGAACCTGTATGACTTATGCTAACGCTTTGTATATTGTTTTACGTTTCGATAGAAATGAGAAGAAAGAGTAGTTACCAGCTGTCATACATGTAAGCGATCATGTGAAGAGTGACAACGCATCTGTGATCATCATCGGGTGGAATCCTGGTTTTATGCGCAGTTAGTTACAAACGTCCTTGGGCGCCAATGACCATGATATGGACTATTCACTCGTTTGTTACTTCTATCATATATTCCACTGTCATTTGATATGATTTAATTTTACCAAGTTATTTTATTGCAGTAAAAGCAAATATATTATTTTTGATTTTTTTAACTTAAAACGCATCTTATTTCTTCAAGAATGTTTCTTATCATAAATCAATTCTATTTCTCCATAAAATAAGAGACAACAGAGATTATTTTGACCCCGTTTTATTTCATCTTCTTTTTATTTTCCAGTCATGGACGCAAATCATTATTTGATTTGGTAATGACATTGTCAAGCATAATCTAGATCACAGCTACAAAAGGTAACAAAAGATGTCCGAGTTACGCCGGTCACAAAACCCAAAAATCATTCGTGTCCGACATCAAACAATAAAGCAATAAAACGGGACCCAAATCATCTCCATTACACCCATTCCGGCCGTGAAAGTTCAATTGGTAATGATGGACAGTTGCCGCCTCACTCCACTTTCGAATGAGTGAATTGGGGTACGAATGAAGAGTGGCACCCGTCGCCTCGATCGATCCCCGTGGTACTCGGCAGAAATGAATAACAACAAGGGAACCGTGTCACAATAATTCGGCATTGAGAATGCCTTCCTCTACAAAGATAAAGATATGGGATGTGACAGAAAAAAATTCCATTGTTTACTTCTTTACATATTTTTTTCTTTATAATTCTTGTGATTAGACTGCTATTTTATTACTATAAATAAAGGTAAATAATATTATTTCAACTTTGGTTACGTTGGCAGTACATCAAATCACTGAATTATATTAAATACATGTAACTTCAAAACACGATCGCAACAACTCAACTAGGTTGCGAAAAAAAAGAATTATCCAAATCAGTTCATGGTATAAAATAAAAATGAAAAAACATTTGAGTGTTGCTAATATTGCTACTAGTGGAATGTCTTTGGTTGCAAAACACTCTGTGTCATAGTGCTATCTAGTAGAGAAATCCATAGCTTTCACATCGCGCCATGCCTGCAGTGGAGGGCGGGCCACAGCAACGGTCGACCGGTAGTCATCTTCCAATCACCGCTACCCTCAATTGGATAATCTGCGCCGGACTGTCCCGGCAACCTTCCGTGTGAAAGTTAAGGGATAATGCGGTGACACATCACACTGTTCGCTGGATGGGGGGACGCAAGTTTATGTAGATACTGGATATTCGTCTCCAGCTTAAGTTACCTATTCTATGCCATTTATACGCAAATAGAGCACTTATGTATTGTCACCTTTCTATCTAATGAACTTAGATATTTTTTTTAAATTATTATCCAGCTTATGATGTATCTACACATTCATTAATTTTTTACAAACTAAACTAAGCTTACTAAATGCCGATCGGAAGTTGTTACGTTTATGTCTCATAATATTTCAATTAAAACTAACATAATTGTTCATTGCGATAAAATTTTAAGGCCCCCATTCAATTAACCGCTAAACGATTCAACGATGTTATTTATTGCACTAAGGTCAAGCGCAATTAATATCAATTGTTTAATCGATCGCGGATGTTATATGCTTGCCGCGTATTGATATAGAATAGTGCATTTTGAATATGACAATAGAGAAAAAGCGTAATAACTAGAATCGATACAAGTAGTAAGTAGTAGCTCTCGAGAAACAACTAGGAAGGAAAATGGTCAGATTTACTAACAATCAATTATAACATAGGTACCTACCTAAGGTACCTAACTCATTCATTTTCCCTAAACATAGGTCACGCTTAGCCACAGAAACCTTTGTATCACTACGCCTGGAAGGAAAATATATGCAATGGTCATTGAATTGACCTTTCCATTGTTTTCTGATTTACTCTGCGTGCTTACAATATTACTTATGTCATAAATATTATAAAATAGTGTTATGATATCACAATCGTAATATTATCAATTAATGCGATATAGCAGTAGAATCATTAAAACACTAAGAATTGCGGCTTGGTAGCCGTAATAGATATATACTCGGTACCTATTGTGAATTTAATTCTAGAGGAAATAAGTTTTGTAATATTAATTAGTTCTTGTTCTCATCATACATAGCGTGCATAAACAACAAGTCAGCACAAACCAATTAAGATAAAAACCGCGCATAAATAGATACTGTAAACTGAAATTACTATGAAAATATTTTTTGTCGATCGGTGCCATTCAAATGATTGACAATACGATATTTACATCATATCTAATTTGCGGATCGCGAGTGCAACGATCGCAGGTCTTTCTTCTCGGACATAAACACATTACACCGACATCTCAATACGCCGCGCGGGGCTTATTAAGCTCGTACTTTTTCAGGTCGCCGCGGTGCAACTTCGTGCAAAAAATCGGATGTTTCTCATTGGGTTTTTTCGGAACCAACACAAGCATTCTCCGGGCGATAATACGCATTCCTCGCCGACGGCCGGTCGGCTCCGAGCCTCCGAGCCGTACGTTGACCCAATAATACCTTAAAAAATGAATTCGGACAAAGCTAGCGGTTCTGGCGCCACCGTGAATGATCGCCGAGAATCAAGAGCGCGCTCCCGATCGGTTTTTTACGATTTTGCAATTCGGGAGTTTGATTAGAATTGCGGTGTCGGTTTTTATCGAGTGCCCGTGTTTTTACGCTCCGGAGTAAGACTGCGCGAGGGCGATCGTTTTTTGCTGGTTTTGACGTGATTGAAAAATTTCCTAGTCGAAGCTCGTCAGGAGCAGGAGATTTAATTAAAATCGCGAGCGTTGATTGAAAGAGCATCGCGCATAAATGGGTACCGTTATTTTCTGAACATATTCACTTGAGAGAATTCTAAATAAATATTGTATTGTAATGAAAACGTATTGTATTTCGTATAGTCAATCTTTTCTCTATGTTTATATGTTTATTATATATACCTTGTAATTGGATGTTTACCGAAATAAATGTTTTCTTTCTTTCCTAATTAATTGCCTTCAAATGGCAGTTGAGGTTGTGTCGGCGTCATATCATGATGTAAGAAAAAAACTATAAAGAACATTTTGTCATTCAAAGTAACATTATGGCCACCAATAAATCAATATTTATACGCTTAACTACTTATATCTTGCACTGGAATTACGTAGACTACAGATTTTTTAGTTTTAGGTGCCATGGATGGACAAAAAATGCAATTATGATATTTATGAGTTTTTTAAATGAGAACATTTCATACATACTTCATTTATTAGAAATTGCAAGAGGAATGGACGGTAGGTCAGATTCTTAATAAGCTTTTTTACCTTAAAACAAATTTACATTTCTTTATATTTTGTTTCACGCTATTTCCAATCCAGATATAATTTTATGATACAACTCTAAAGCTAATTATCTTTTATTTGTCACACACCCAAAAATTATTTACCCATTTTTTTTCAATAGGCTTAAACTTACCTCAGTGACAGTTCTACCTAATTATGACAAACATCTAGACAGCAGAATAACTCATATTACAATTATTTAAGTATTTTACGTATGTTATTACGGCCTCCACAACAATAACTTGTATGCACATCCGACATATCAGGTTTAAGTGACATTGAAACGACACAATAAGATAAATACAAGTCGGAGTCATCGAGAAACCATATTTAAGTAAACATGGCAATATGAAAATGTAAACATTCCTTGATGGTGTTGTAGCTTCGCTATCACCAACGGTATGTCGTCTCATCAACCGGACGTTATGATGCTGACGGGATGTCCGGATTTTTAGCCCAAAAAATGACCTGGACCGTACGTCAGGTAAGACGCGGCCAAGATGGGTCACATATACGTTTATCTTCAAAAACCAGGTAAGAACATCTTTTGTAACATTTTTTGCTTTGCCACACACCATACTCCTTATCAAATGGAATATAAAAGCGCTTAACACTTCTGTTACAAAGCGGAAATAAGTGTGGCTTTCACTTAGTGAACCTCAATATTATTAATAGTATTGTAACTCATTTTCATAAAAAGTAATGAATAAAACCGTAAGCAAGTTATAAAAAATACTGCAAATTTTCATAAATGTTCCATTCTTCGGTAAAACGAAACGTGTGATCGAATAAACACGTAAAAATGATAACATACCCTGAGGGATATCCACCTGAGGGTGGATTAAAATGCATATTAGCAGCATACCCGTAAGTATAATATCCTAACATTATGCTTACGTCAGAATATGTTAAAAGATTGTATTGCATACATAATGAGTCAACGCAACGGTTCCACATGATTTGATTTTAAATATTTATTCAAGCTTTAGTCTAATGAGACGAGTATACTACGCAAATATTAGCTAAGATGACAAATTTCATGGTTTCCATATCCATAGTCGGATATACTAAATTGCTTTTAACTATGCAAAAAATTGTTATATAATTGTATAGAAAAAAATTAATGAACCTACGAATGAACGTACCAACAGAGGGTGCGGTTCGTATAGAATTGTTTATCTTCGTACAGAGTTTTTTATCTTCTAATATAATAACTACAACACCAAATGGGATGCTGTATAGATGATATAGTATTTGTCCGTCGACTAGTCCTTTCTCCAAACTTCATCTTCAGTTACCACTATCTTCTTTCTAACATTGCCACTACATCCTCTTCCTACTACAATCTACACAAAACTCTACCATCTTAATATGTCCGATATTTTAAAAGATCTCAAATTTCGAAAATAATATAAAAGTGTCAAATGTTTAATCATCTTTTTTATTTTCCTTTATACTTTTATATCAGGAACATTCACAATCAGTATCCCCCTCATTAATAAATTAAAATACGAGTTTAATTTGGGTAAAATTACTTATTAATAGCACAGCTCTGCGGTGTAGTACGTACTTTACTCGTATATTGCCATATACAAATATTATGCTGTGTTGACCCACGTCTACAAAGCGGAGAACTCGCT
>DWNY01002196.1:0-11385 GCA_018250635.1 Telegonus apastus | reverse complement strand
GATTAAAAAATAATTATAACTAAAATGATTCCGTATTTAGACAATATAAAAAAATGTTTGAATTGATTTGAATACAACAACAGTAACTGCAACAGTCAGAGAAACAAACAACAATAAAATATTTATGTTTAAACAGAAACCATAAAATGTATTCAGAACATGGCCGCGATATCACTCAAAAATACAACTACAAAAACCTACCTTGTACGTTTAAATTGATATTTTCCAAACGGCAATTGATAACGTCGACACTGTCAACAAACATTTGAGGAGTATTTATAACGAGCACTTGAGTGGCCGGCGGTTTGACATGAAATGCGCGTCGGTTAGTTACCCGCCGGTTTATATCGCATCTGAGTCATTTGGCAAGAGAACCTCCTCAGTCCTCCTCCACGTCACGGCTGAGCTCTGACGCCAGATTGTATGACGCCAGCACTCCCCGGCCCGTTCCAAGTTTCTCTATTCGCAAGATAATGTGCGTAAAGAAAATGTAACGACAATATTAGTTTCATTCTAATTCCGATAAGATTGGCAAATGATTTATGTTAATAAGTCTAATTTATTACAAATGTACATCAATTGTGTAAAATAACAGCTTGTTTAATGACATAAACTACAGGTATATTTCTTGATGCATATTTAAACAATGATAATTGACTTTTCTTAAGATTTAATGCAGTCTTATGTAATTGTACATAAGGTAATAAATTGAAACTCTAACAACACATCAGTATGTAAATTTGTATTCAATCCTTTCGTCTTTCTCTAGTAACCTCCCTATTGAAACGTTCACTTGACCGGCTTCGTCGTCACAGGGATACTTATTTATACTGTTATTTTTGTACACCACCCTACTGAGTATTTAATTTACACACTTACAGATCAACAAACATTGTAAAATCCGGTACAATGATGAAATGATGTCAATATCACAAACTGATAAGAAATTTCCATGACTTGTATTTCCACCTGTTTCCAAGTGCAGGCGAAGTTTAACGATTGACTGTTCAGGAAATTAACCCATTAACAACACAATCGAGAAACGTTTTTTATACATTTCTCGATATAATATCTTTGTCATTTTTTGTGACGATCTATTGTTCACTAACGGAACGAAGCCCTATTCAGTTTTAATCGTGTTTTTTACTGAAACTAAGAGGTATTACTTTTTAAAAATAAATATATTGTACGTCAATTGTGGTATGTGTGTATGGTCTCTTTGTTATTATTTCAGGAGTGGAGCGATCCTCTCTTGTGTTATCGTAGACGTTATTGTGCAGAAAGAGATGAAAAAAGGAGATTGAGATAGCGTCAGTTACATAAAACGAGTAGCTCTTGATCGTGTTCTCTAGGAACAATAATATTAAAACGGTATTGTCCATAAGCAAATCTTTGTAAGTCCATTAGTTGTGAAAGCGTAGTCAGGGTTACGAAAACCTCTTTAAGTTTGGGACGACTATGAGTGTACCAATGACTCACGTACATTATTTGTTAATTAATGCAAGCATATCTGTACTATTTAAATTTAATGGTCAAGTTACTACTATGTTGTAAAAATGATAATATACTAAGCAAAACAAAATAAGGTCCGCGCATTAAAACTTTAATACATATTAATCCATAGCAACCAATTATTTAATATGAAAAAATAAACAGTTTTGTCTCCTTTTTCTTATCTAATCTCTTTAGTGTATTATTGGTTATCCAATTGCTGTCACAATTAAAAGTAGTGGTATATTTAAGTTGAAAATAATCCTGTTCATGTCTTTATGCCTGCATAAGTATAATTATCTCGTTTTTATCATTTTAGTGCTACATGCCGGATTTACAATTCAACACAATAAACGAAACACAATTTTATTAATAGATAATCTACTTGCGTCAGTCGGTACGATTATTTTTCCACGGTTTCCTAGACTGCCATTAAACAAAGAAATTTAGTTGAATAAAATGTATATTACCTATTTAGACTGTAATTAAAGTTGAAGTGCACATTTCATGTCACGAATTGTTTGTGTATCACTATTTGTTTGCACCCTATGTTGTAGTTATTTCAAGGTGCAATTAAAAGAATGACTATTTAAAAAATAATGTAGGTTTCTGAACACGCTTCCATTTATGTATGTAGATAATTGTGAAATCAATGGAAGTTCACCAAACTCTTCGGCGTTTGGTTAGCTTATTCGTTTACGGCGCTGTCTCACGAAGATAAAGAAATTATAATGCGCTTTCCAGTTAGTATCTTTCTTTGCACATAGATTTAGGTAGGTATTTATTTTGTTTTTATTGCGACACGTAGATCGTCGTAGCCAGCGTCAACCGAGCACAGATGCCCTGCGCAGTTTATGGTAGCAGGCTTTGCGTGATGTTCTAGAAACTAATAAAAATATTGTTTTTATTGTTTCAAAGGGAGATATCGCAAGTAGGCAACCGTCATCGTGCGAAGATTATGACATAAATACCTTTGTTTATTGCTCAAAGAGTATAAACATTTGTGGTAGTTAAAGAAAACATGGAGCAAGTAACAAGTAACAACGTGAATCGGGTAAGCCTTATGGCCAACATGAAAGCACCGGGTATCATAGTACAGCACATTAAATCATTCAATAAAACGGGGGTTCTTAATCTTATTTAGGTTACTATTAATTATTCTTAACGCCCCTCTATCTCGGTCTGGCTATCTTTTTTTCTATTTCTGTCTGCTAAAGGAAGAAAGGCTTCGATAAGCTGACGGAGCCGATGTCCACATTTGGTCTATTTAGAAAAATACAAATCCTCCTCTTAAGTTTATCTGGGCCCTTCATCGCCCCCCTAAAGGTGTCTAGGGGCTCACAAGGGGCCTTGTTGCCCAATTTGAGACTGCATTAAACGGTCTAGTTTAAACTGACTTAGGCTTTTACATCTATAGACGCGTGCTGTGGCAGACAAAATAGTATTTTTCATAAAATGTGTATTGACTTATTTATATCTACCATAACTGTACCGTGCAGTTTTAAAGTAGGTACAGTTTTCGACTCAGTCTGTTGACACAATGTTCAAAGTCCAAAGCTACTCTTGTGCAATATGAGGTTCATTTAAGTCGCATATCTACGTAGTTGCAATAAACTTTAAGTAATCTTAATTTTTTAAATCAACGTTCAATAAGGTATAATTCACGTCTGTAAGTGACATAGTTATGTTGTGTAACATTCATATATTGTGTTGGCCGATTCATAGCAAAAGACACTTTCTTATCATAAAGTGACTTATTGTAAACGCAATTGAAACTAGTGATTAAGTAATTTATTCAAAATAATGCCAATGACGAGGTGATAAACTGATTCAGCGAAATTCTGTGATGTGTCGTAGGCACGTCATTTGTGTTTCGATTGTACCTACTTTAGTTTCACGTATTATCCTCAGGTTTATCCTTGAACAATGACGGTCGTAGCGTATGTCTGACTCCGTCTGTGTCATATTCATATTTGGTTTAATAGTTTGTACGTCGTATAATGCCTGTGACAAAAAAGCATATATCGCAAAATTTTACAGCACTTTCCATGTAAATTCGACAACATTTGCTGACGAAGCCCGTTATATACAATACATGAACACGCGATTGTAGCGGCCTTTGTCGTAACGTGTGGAAAACAGTACCTATGATGTTATCGATTTGTTGTCTCCGACATAGAAAGTGTGTTACGGAATAGAAATCGATTTTGCGTTCAAATTTTCATGTATTTTATTTACATATGGCAACGTATTAATTGTAATGATGAGTTTTTGTAGTACTTAATTTAAGTTAATTGTATTACTTACAATAGGTTCCTACCTCTAGCAACGATTAAAGAACGATTAAAGACTCTGAAGCCAATTATTATGTTCGGGAAATAAATAATTCCTGGGAGTTTCGGTAATGGAGCAAAGTATCTCAAGTATCAAAGGCTTTATTTTTCGCAGGAACGTATTCTAGGTTTTCCGAATTTCAGAAATTCAAATTCTTAGACGCTTCCGTGGTAGTAAATTTGTGGATTGATATATTTTCCAATGACTCGTTGACCCAGTAGCCGAGTTCGTGACGAGTTGTCTACAGGGCAATGCTCGATTTTACTTGTGTGCTAGTGAATGCGGAAGTACAAATTAATTTTCCTGTTTATGTCCTAAGGACTTGTCCGTATCTTGATACGGACTGTCACATTAGCTGATATTTATTATTTAACGTTTTAAGAGCAATAACTTTATTTTATTCACGTTATTTTCATATATGTTGGTAAAGTTCGTTACTGTTTTTAGGTAAATTCTCTTTCTCTCATAAGTATAAAAATCTTGTAAAAAATCTACTACATACAATATAAGATTAGGTAGGTACCTACATTCCTTCACCGCCTTTGTATGGCGTTGGACCCACATGTTAGCGTGACCTTTGCTGATGATCGTTCAAATATACCTATCGTTATTTATGTGTATGAAAAATTAAGTCTATAGTTAAATCTATAGATTCAACATTTCATCAATAGTTAAATAAATCATAAACAAATGCACGCGGGACCAGTGAACTCGATATTGGTGACTAAAGTCTATTGGGCACGTCTCGGCTCCAGGCGGGCCCCAATTGTGACAGCACGGATATCGCCGCCCAGCCCCGCCTTGCTCAATCACTTGCCATCTTGTACTTTCTGTATGCTGAAATATAAACTAATTCCTACTTTTATTGCAGTAGCCGTCTTTATTTTCTTGTTTTGTCAACAGGCAAATAAGTTGCTTATTAGGAATATAGCCGTGTGAAATAATTCTAAACCCAGTTTTTTAATTGCCAACTTTCCAAGGGCAATAGGTTCCTAGATATTTCTTATCTTGATTACCATCTCTAAAGTACCTAGAGTAATTATTTCTTTTAAGCATGCAAGGTGAAAATGACATAATAACTATTGGTTATTTTAATTAAAGTAATTTTTATTATAGTGCGATAATTATTTATTTTAAAGGCACCGGTGGAAAGTCGACCACCATCTGGTGGTCCCAACGGCTTAGATTCATCTAGCCCGAACCAACTTCCAGTACGGCCACCTCTTACTAGAACGGACTCGCGATCAACATTTTCACTTCAAGGACAACGGCCTCCAGCTCCACAATTGCAACAAAGACCCCAATTTCAACCCGGAGGGCCCGTCACTAGCCCACCGCAACTAGGACCTCGTTTGGGAACTCCACCAACGAGGGGGCCTATAAGCTCAGGTCCACCTGGATCGCAGCAACTTCGCGTACAAGCTCCCCAGCAACGACCTGTAGTTCCTCAAACAATAGTACCTCAACAAGGGCCCAGACAACTGTCCCCAACTACTGGTCAACCACCGCAAAGAGCTCCTGCACCGAACAGTCTGCAATTCGGTCCCAGGCAGCCTCCACAGTTCGGCGGGGTAACAACACCTGACGGGTCTAGACCGCAAACGACTCCCCAAGTAAACGGAAAACAAAGTACTAACTTATCTGTACAACCGCCGCCTGGGCAACTTGTGCGACAACCATCGCAAGGTTCTTTAAAAGGCCCCGATACAAATAAACCAGTCAACCTGGATAACCAAAACGTTTTCAATGATAACCAGAACCTCTCAAAGGCCGATCATGACAATGAAATACCAGGCGTCCCAAAAGGTAGAAGTTTCAGTATTGCTGCTGCACCAGGCGCAGCAAGTCCTCTCAAGATGGAAGATGATCGACGAAAATCCGTTAGTGCTCTTAGCGGAAGAATTGATGATATAGGTACTCGAAGCCCTGCTCTTGGTCTAATTCAAGAAGCAAAGGATAGTAAAGATAATATTCGTGGTTCTGTAGAAAGTGTTAGATCAGAAGCGTCCTTCGATGGTGGTAAAGATGTAACAGAGCGCCCGGAATCGCGTTTATCAGGATCAAAAATGACAGAATCATTTATGGGTTCTCTATCTAACTTGACTTCTAAGAAAAAGTTAGACGATGATGATGATGTTATCTTACAAAATAACGTAACGTCTCCGAAAAATGAAACGATGCAATCACAAAATAAGCCAGATCTTTCTGATCGTTCACCATCACTGACTCGTAGTGATGATTCACCTGAACCTAAAAATGTTTCACAGAGTTCGGTAATCAATAACAAGTCTCAGAGTGTAACACCAGAGCCACAACGGCCAAAAACGCCTAAAATTGAAGTGCATCCGGATCCTAAACCTGAGCCTCCAAAAGATGCGAAGCCAGCAGTAACACCGAATAAACATGTTTCCAAATCTCCCGTCCTTGATGCTAGGCCACCTTCCGCTAAGAAGCCGACCGACTTTAATGCCTCTTTGATATCTTCAGATACTAAAAAATTAACTCCGCGTAAGGTAGCATCTGCTCCAAAAGCTCGACCGAAAGGTAAATAAGTAAATGTTCATTATTATTTTGCGATATGTAAGTTTTCAGATGATCTGAGCCTTTACTAGGATTTTATATAATATATAAACTAGGTACATAAATTTAATTCCTACCAGTATTTATAGATAATAATTTACGTATATGTATATTTCTAGATGGGGACAACGATAGCGGAGTTGATGAGTCTACACAGGGGAACGTAAGCATAATTTGAATTTGTTATTAATTCGAATATGCATGTTGTCATTTTTTGTAGTAAAATGTTTTTTTTGCTCAAATTTACAGGATATAAATGGATCACCAGGTTCTCCGAATAAAAAGCTTCCAAGCAAGTTACCGACTAAGGAGAAATCTAGCAGCAGCCTGAAGCCTAGCCTGTCCCGATCGTCGAGCAAGAGTGCTACGGCAAAAACTCCTGAAAATCCGCAACCTGCAGACAAGAAAAGTGAGTTGTGATACATGTTTAAGATTAGGTGTCAATGCTTTTTAGTTCTGTTTTTTAACTCGGGTCTCTTTTCATTATTGAAGTCTGGTTACTCCATCAGAAAGTAATTTAATAACAACAAAACGTTAACATAACGTTAACAACCTTTTAAAAAGAGCACCAAAATGAACATTTCACAAGGTTACTCTAAAAGTGAAAATATATCTTTAAAATCTTATTTTCAGAGGTTCCGATGAACAAAGTACAAGTGGGTAGTGCGCCATCGCCGAACATTAAAGCTGTGAAATCCAAGATCGGTTCACTCGATAATACGACCTATAAACCGGGTGGCGGGAAAGTCAAGATTGAGAACAGAAAGATTGACTTCAATAATGTGACGCCAAAGATTGCTGCGAAAAATGATGCTTATTCTCCTAGTGGTGGAAGCAAGAAGGTAAAATAAGTTTTAAATATTTTCTTCTAATAATAAATAACTAAATACGGTAAAATAATATGGTAATACGGTAAAGTAACGACAACTAAAAAAAAAACGATTAAGAGAATCATTATCATTTTCATATTTAAGTATTATTTTCTAATTAAACAACTTTATGTAAATGGCTAAGAAATGATATAGAGATCCTCATAATACAGGGATGTGCAATCGATTGACCGATTCAATAAATACGCCAGAGGAAATGCAAAATATACAAAACAAATAATTCAATCTTTTTAATTCTTTTTTACAGATCACGACTACAAAATTGGAGTGGAATGCGAAATCAAAGATAGGATCGCTTCAGAATACGACGTACAAACCCGGCGGTGGGGATAAGAAAATCGAAACCGTGAAGTTGGATTTTAAAGAAAAGGCAAAGCCGAAGGTGGCGTCCACTGCGAACATCAACCACAAGCCTGGTGGAGGCGGCGTGAAGGTAAAATAATATTAAAGGTTACTTACTACATATACTTAAATTCAGATTTTAAAGAGAACAGTTTTTTAACTGTTAATCTATAAGAAATTATGTATTTTGTTAAATAATAATAATAGTAATAACTTAGTCATTTACCTTATTATAATGAATATCGACTTAGTAAGTGTATTCCAAGAAAAAATAACATCTAGGAATTATATGGATCTAGATTTATATGGATTTAAAAAGAGAAACAATGATTATTTAATTATCATTTATCTTCAGTTATTTTAGTAACATTTAATACCTCTAAAATTCACAGCTGCGGATTGTTTCATATCTCGGATCCGTCCATGAAAGAAAACAGTTTGACTGTCTTGTTGTTTTTAGTTTGTTAAATGGGCGTTACCTCGATGGAGAGCATCGAACAAACCTTTTACCTTTCATTATTTAAAGAGAAAGGTTAGTCTGGTGCATCTTAATCATCCGGAATGAATTATATTTTTGGGACGTTATTATTTTTAAAAACCGTATCCGCATTGGACACAACTTGGCTGTCGTCACGCACATGGATTGCGATTTGAATAAGACAATGCGATAAAAAAGCATTTTAGGAATGGGCATGTTTTAAATCTTCAAAAATTTTAGACTATTTGACAATATACACGATATATTTTCGCTCATAAAACACGGTAACATGACATGAATATAAATAAAAAAGCTAATACAATGAATGGACTTGAAAAAGATAAAAGTTACAAGACATCCCTTTACTTTAGGTATCTACTTACTTCAAAACGATTTATATGCACGCTATCGTATCAGCAATAATTTATGTATATCTATCGATTATGTTTATGTATTTCTTATGCAAATCGTGACAGATGCACTAGATAGCTAGTCTGACAATGGATCTTTTCACCATAATTTATGATACACTGACTACACTTGCATAGTAGTTTACCGATATGGCCTTATGATCACAATAAACAATACTTAGAGATATATATAGCTATGTACGGTTACACATACATCAATTAAAAAATGTAAGCTACGCATGTACTTTATACTTTAAAGGGTTCCGTAATTATAACAAAAATATATTGCAAATAATCATTTTTTATTAAAGTTTTGTAAGTGTTGACAGTAAAATCTACTTAGTTCTTTTATTTTATACAAAAAAGTTTCTTACTTTTACTATTAAATTATTGATTAATATAAGTCACACTAAAAAAAGCCAATATTGAATTATTTACCACGTCGAATTACAGGACTCTTTAGCTAACGCTTTATATCATCATTAGGTATATTTTAGTGCACACTCACTTTTCCAAACAGATTGAAAACCAAAAATTGGATTTCAAAGCCCAAAGCAAGGTGGGCTCACTCGACAACGTGAAACACAAACCGGGCGGCGGTGACATCAAAATATTTGACGATAAAGAATACATCAAGCAGGTCGGAGGGCAGTCTCCGGTCCCAAGTAGTCACAACCAATCACGGCAAGAGGTAAAGCATGCCAGTTGTGTGGGCTCCTTCTCATTTCGTTTTATTTATTTTCATTTTTGTTATTTTCCCGTTTAGTTGCTTCTTGGTGATGGGATCTTTTATCATCGACTGTTTCTAATTTTGTCGTTTAACTTTCATCCCTTTTTTGTTTCAGCCCGAGTACTTATACACATATTACTGACTTTTTCTTTTATTGGGTTTAAGGTATTTAGTGATGGCAAATTGTGTTCGTTTTCGTTAACTAACTTCAGATTTTTGTGTTTATATCCTTGTTTCTAGTGTGACTGCTTTTATTTATGAGTTTGTTTACAGCATCTAATTTTAAAATATTTTCTCAAATATATATTTTACCAACTGAATTTAGTTTTCAATTAATTTTTGTTTTAGAGTCCAATACCGCCATCGGTGCAGCCTCCGAAATCTGACGAGAATTTGAATCAGCAGCCGTGTTGAAGCTACTCACAGCGATACTCTATTCAACACTAATTTTTACAATAATCAAGAGTCCAAACATTTTCTATACTTTTATTTTGTCATTGTTTACAGCTTTTGTATGCATACAGTTAACGTTATTTTAGATGTACCTATTGTGTTGAGCGATGTTTATAGTATTTTTTTATTGGGTACTAGTCCTTGTAGGATTCATGTTTAATGTCAATAAAATAGCATATCGATTGAGACAATATGTTTAATGTCTATTATTTCATTTAATTGTTACTGTTATATTGGTTAAAATTGTAATTTAATTATTAAAATGTGTAATTATTTAACCTTCTATTCCTATTGCGTGCTACCAATAGATGATCATATTTTGTGCCAATAGATAAATGTGTAATGAACAACTTAGTTGCCCATTTAGATTTCAAAGTTGCAAGTGTCATTAATCTGTAGAAGGTATATTGGTACCGGAAATCTATGTAATTTTAGTACTAGAATTACGTAAGGTGGCTTTTCATTACGTTCGGTGTATAAGCAACAGTTCACATCCTCCGTTGGACTCCTGTTAGCTGATACTACGGCGTATGTCGCACGTGCGTCACCTATGCTGTGTTATGCAACGACGTTAATGTGAACCGCCTTGTCTAATTGACATCCGTCGATCTATTTAATGTGCATTTAAAATCATGATGTCATCGGTAAAATTGACGCTTGTTTTTAATTGAACTGTTACCTAACTACCATTGCTCATGTTTCATCTTACAGGGCATAATAACCACTGCTATGGTAAATGCATTTTTATCAATGAAAAAAGCTTCAAATCAGGCTTAGGTACATTGAACTACTATTCATCTATTTGAAAACGTTTTACATAGACGATATTGATTTACTCTATCTTGTTTTTTAGAAGCCATATGATTCTTGTGACGGTTGTCTTTAGACATTTACCGATAGATATTGCACTTTTCACTTTTCTATAGTGTATAAAACACTTAGAGCACTGTTTTGTTAATTGCAATTTAAGATTTCGTATTTTTAATCGATCGATGTTTCTATGTATTGTGTTCATTTACATTTTCTGTGACGTAAACATTATTTATGTTATTTGTTACTTAGATTTCAAGGTCGTGTAGTGTAATCACATTTCGTATTTATGTGTTTTCATGTCAAAATACATTTAAAATTACTTGGAATGTTGTTATGCCGGACGTTAATAACAAGAAACTCTACATTCACAGAGACAGGATAATTTTTAATTTTGTTTGTTTAAAATTTTTGTGATATGTTATTGAGTATGCAACATTTTTTCCAAGTGTTTTTTGTGGTGTATTATTTTACGTAGGGAATGTAGAGCGGTATGCGCGGATAGGGAACATCGGGGTTGTTGGATGTTAGCAGGGTTCTTGACACAGCGATTAATACACTATTTGGCAGGACACGCATGCTACAAGTATTCAGCTTATATAATTACGCAGCACTTATAATGAGTAATAACATAATAAAAGCATATTGTTCGCTTATAAAAATATGTAACCTTTTGTGAAGCTGTGACGAGAACAATGTTGGATCGATATTGACTGACCAGGTTTATTATATTATTAGAATTAATAAATGTTTTATATTATACTGTTATAAGAACTAACTAGAAGTAGATAGCCGTATTAATATTGTCGATGCTTTAATTCACAATTACTTTGCATTGTCATTAAAATAAGATAGTGTGTTGCATTT
>DWNY01002195.1:0-11386 GCA_018250635.1 Telegonus apastus | reverse complement strand
TCGATAGATTTTTGTAACAAATTCGATAACAGTCAATATGGTCGCTAAGTACTAAAATGGAATACCTCAGGTTATATAATATCTGTCTTACCGCACCTACTACATACACTAAAACTGTTCCTGTGTAGGTATAGGCTACCGAGCATAGACAGATACTGTATGAAATGCTTCAATTTTACATCGATAGCATTATATATTATTTATATCTAATATCTTGACACCTTTTCTAATCCACCACATATGTCTATCACTCTTATCTTGAATAAATAAAAAGCGTACACTGAAATGAATCATAGGCGCCTACGAATGTGTCATGCATAACAAGCGACGGAAAATATTGGAAATGCCACATAACTGGCAACATTTTTCAATATTCAAGCAGCTGGATATATTTTTTTAATTGTTTTGCCCTATTTGGTATTGATGTTGATTATAAAAATAATAACTATTAAAGTAAGTTATAAAATTAAACTAAGAATGCGATATATCGCTAGTAGTGGTAATGTCAATTAAATATCGTTTCATTCCTAGTTCATGATTAAATTATATTATAGGTATTAGAAGTACTGTAGCCATTTTGTATGCAAACATTAATCATCAAGGGTAGCATCACATCTTTGGTCAACCTCAGGTATTACTCTATTCTTACCTGGGGTTGATCAAAGATGTACATGGATGGCAGTAGTCACTTACCATCAGGTGGACTGTATGACCATTTGCTACTTCATTGTAATAAATTTACGAGAATGTACCTACCAACTTCAGCTAGTGGTACGAGCTGACTGCCGTTGATAGACTGTAATGAAACCGATTTATTGTTAGAGACGTCCTCAGGGCTACATTTTTATCTCTGAGGACTATTGGATTAAACGTTAAAACTTATACCACAGTTCGCAACAAATTACAGCAATAATTTACAGTGTCATTATTAAGGAGAGATATATTATTATCTATCGCAACTAAAACACAAAGGCTCTATTATTTTTAATTAAAACTTGAAGTGTTTTATCAGCAACCTACAATTGTTACTGTATCGAGAATGTGCCTCGTATTTGTAACAGAACCATAAATATCCCAGGTTACATTTGTCCAAATTTTAGACACTTGAACTTCATGAACATGACTGAACCGTTTACTCCACTGACCGGCGAGGCTGTGATATATGCACAAAGTACGGAGTTGATTCCCAGACAAGCACCCTATCTCTTTAATATTAATTCTGTTCTGGATTTTGAGGTTTAAGTTTTTATCATTTTCGCGTGATTCCATAGGATTCAAGAATAAAAATATCGTCAATAACATAAATAGAAAATGTTTAAAGAACTCTGTTACTGATATTTTATACTATACTAACCTATACTTTATGCCATAACCAACACGCAAGAATTTTATAATTAAAAAAATAGATAGTCATACAGTTTTCCTATAAATATCCCGTTCAAAGAAACGGATTAACTGAGATATACAACATCTGAGATCCACTTAGTCATCGCTCAGCACTTCAAGCGCCATACACCGTGGGAACATACGACAATAAAATTTATGCAATGAGAAATACGAGTATTACTGTAGCAGTAACGTTAAAGCTGGTGTAATGAGTAAATTTTCCAAACGTTCAGTTTATGGTTGGCTTTTCACCGGATATGTGTAGTAGCTAAACTATTCATTATTATTTATTATTTTTATTGCTCGGCATAGGTTATGAACTTTAATAATAAACTCTCTAGATCGAGAGTTGCTTAAAAAGTCGTCTAAAAATAGTCACTAACTGTTAGCCTCTAAATAGCTAAAGTTTATAACGGGCAAGTTTATTTTCCAATCAAAATGGAAGCATAAGACATTAAGTTAATATGCATAGTCACGCACACATGTTAAATTTCTTAGACCTTTTTTTGTACGTCAATGATAGCGTTCCATCTAAAGAGTATACAACCGACCTAAGCATCCGAGCTAAAGATTGGAGGTACGGATGCGAGGTTCGAGGCCAGTGTAGTTAAAGCATTTGCAAAGCGCATAGCTAAGCTGCGACCTTACTTACCACTTACCAACCTGGCACATTGAGACATCCTATACATGTATGCCCAATTTTTTGAATGTCTTGCTTCACCAATGATCCTAATGTCAAGCTACCATTCAAAGAGCAATTAACTATTTCCTATTATATATCTATGTCACAGCCTGTCAATATAAACTGTGCTACACTGCAATAGTACACACACAGATAAATCAGTAAAACTTCTCATACATTCGAAGGTCTAATCGAAAGAAAACTTGCGCTGCTCACAGGTAACACAGACTATAATCGCCCTTCCCACAACTAGGGGAGGCTTGGAGCGTACTTCATCTCGCTGCTCCAATGCCTGTTGAAGGGAGTATAGGTTCGTGACGAACTCCCTGTAATGCCTCGGACGCGGTTAAACAAGTGCTATGTAGTGATAATAACCGGAACCGACGGCTTAAAATGCCATCCGAAGCATAGAAGCGTTCACAAAATTTTGTTAGTAATCAATTAAGCTAATTCTAATAGTAGTAGAACTACAACATTCAAAAACAAAAAAAAACATTTTAACGTTCCTGCAACACGTATATCACCAACGACCGTTTACGGGCCATATAATATTTGTAAAGTAACTGATGGAATACCGTTCAACGCTGTTTTTCTCGAATACCGCTGCTCAGTGACGGATTTCAGATTCCGTTCAGCGCCACACTTTAGGATAACAGTTGTGAATCGGTCCAATTTAATTCATTTGCGCGTACATGTTATATCTTTATCGTTTATAGCAAATAGCCGACTCATCAGGCGATAACTATAATCCGTTTGAATAAACAATCAAAATGAAAATCGCGGCTTTTGCTTCTTTTTCTCGCTCATACAATAGAAAGCGAGTGAGATGTATAGAAGGTCGTTTTGTATTACAACAATTATTGAAATGCGTTATAGTTTTTTTACCCTTTATTGTTAAAATAGTGCCTCCGGTCGATCCACGAAAATATCCGAAATTACGAGTATTTTACGAGTTTTTAAATACAACATGCCTAGATATCTATGTAGATGACTAAATTATTTTATAACAGAAAAATGAAATAATACTTTTAAGCGCCAACTAACAATATTTGCACCGTTAGTATGGTTTAAATAAAATCGCATAATGAAAAAGAAATAGGTAACTATAGGTAAGTAGAAATGAAAACTGCTTCTTGTCTACATTAGTAAAATTTGTAAAAATCTTCAACCAATGTCAAAATGTTTTAAGATTTATTTCTCAGAGATCAATGTACCCAGTTAGGTTGGAATTTTATTGAATTTAAATGTAAAAAACACCTGCATAGGGGTTGGGGATGAAACGCTAGCACCCGACAAAGGTCTGCGACCGTCCTTTGCACGCATGGCCTCGCATCTGCCACCTCGTTATATGTATTAGGTTCTCCAATTATTACTTAAAACGAATGGATATTCTGGATTTAAAAAAGGTTATATGTGATTTACAACTTAATTGTTGTAGTACATTTATACAAATTTGCTAAAATTCAATAAATGCTCATTAGACTTTTCCTATCTACGAGTATGTTATATATTATTGTAGTTACTTAATGTTATTAAATAATCGTTTATAAAGCTATGTGCTCAAAAACTACAGTTATTTACGGACATTTTTGAAGAAATAGTGAATGTGATGTATAAATACACATTCATTCACATTTTTAATCTACCTTATTGTAAAGTATTTTAAAGGGTTTCGTAAAATTAAAATGCCTGACGTACGACTGATTACAATCCTACCTACGATTAATCTATGGTAATGGCCTTTACCATTCGATGGAAAACATGCCAGTTTGCTAATTTAATCCAATAAATACATTAATTTCAAATAACACATCAAATACCCCAAAAATGTTTCAAGTAATTATGGCTACCCTTACCTATGGTGGTTAACATGGAACTTACATCTGTTAAGAATTAACGATACCAACAATAACGGACACGAACCTTGTTTAGCTGACAGAGCTAAAGGGCACCCTTGTCACATTGTTGTTGACCTTTCATATTATGCAACATGTTACGCTACACTGCTAAATCCTGTAATGTAATGTAACCAATACTCTTTACTGAAACAAGAAATATACATAGAAATTACAATTACAAACAAATATTTGCATAGTAGATACATGAATATGTATTGAGTTCTTTGTATCTAACCTCTGTCCTTTCGCCTGCAGCAAAAACAGTGATAGCCTTATTGTTTTAATTGGCCTCTCAATCGGTCCTAGGATCGAGTCCAGACTAAGGCATAGGATAGGCACGATTCTTTGATTATTCAAAATACCCTAATAAAAAAATATAATCACTTGTTATAACGATGGAGGAATCCATAACACGCCTGAGTTTTCTTTTTCAAAAGTTCTCAAAGATGTGCTCTGAAGTCTGCTTTGAAGGTCGTAGAACACTTTTGGTTCGACTCCAGCGACACCTCAGCATACCTAATTCTGCCTAATAACAGCAGTGTTTAGCGCTTCTGTGTTCCGGTTTGAAGGATGTGGTATGGGAGACATACTTATCTGACGCTTTCCAACTTAGTTCTTAACGATAGTAAAGCATCTGTGACCGATCTCGAATAGACTGGAATCTTATATGGGGTTGATCACAATCCATAGGCGACAATGGCTCATGCCATCAGCTGGACTGCATGCTCGTTTGGTACTTCATGATTATAAAAGAACGTATATAGTCTATGGCCTTTACCCTTAACACTGACTTTCATAGATTGACTACGTATTTTATTTCGTCTACGAATAACTGTTTATTCGTAAACCAAATAAAATACGTTCAAAATGGTTTAAATAATGTAAATACAAATACTGTATTTCTATTGTATTGTGTATGTATAGTACAACATAAAAGGCGGTATTTTAAATGCTAATAATATTTGTAACAGCTTTCTCCACCATGAAAAAGGAGGTTTCACAATTTCACCATACTATATTTATTATATAAAAATTACTGTTTAATATTGTCATACATATTGTATGAAACCTGTATTATCTCCGTAGAACATCAAATAAGGAACACTGATTGATAGACTGAACAACAGATTTGACATACCACATATCGGTCTGACACAGTGGGTTCAGGATTCGATCCCCGGCCAGACAGATATCTGAATGATGAATTTAGATTTTTGTTGTAATGTGGGTGTTTGTGTATTCGTCTTTATATGTTTCCATGGCACCCACAACACAGGATAAAATCTTAGCGTGGGGCTATGAATGTAGATAGCGTTATTTATTATTTATTTATATATTACAACTTGTAGATTTGTTAAAATTAATAAGTTTTGACAGATCGCTTAATTATTATTAGGTAGCTTAGACATGTTGAGGCATTTCAGTTCAACCCAAAGAGCGGCAACATTTAATTACGCGATCTTCATGTAGAGCTTATCTCCTATTTAGGAACTGTTTTACATATGTGAATGGGCTGTACTGGTCATTTACATCAAAGATTACATGCCTTGGCTACATTTAGGTGTATTACGTACACTAAGGTGTTTCTCAGATTCTTCTATAAGTACCGAGATAACAGTTTAAGCGCTAAAATATACATATTTTTAAAAAATAGCTAAATGAGCATGCAGTCCACCTAATGGTAAGTGATCACTGCTGCCCATAGACATCTGTGACCACCTCAGATAAAATTAGGCCTACCTGATGTCGGCCGCAAATGCTTGCTACCCCGCGGGACTAAGAACGCATCAGATAAGTGTGTCTACTTTACTACAACCTACAAATCAGAACACAGCAGCAATTAAAACAGCTGTTATTAGGTAGAAACATTTGTGGCGGTTGTGCCGCAGGGTCGAACCACAAAGCTATACAAACTTTAAACGTTTAAGTTTAGTTGCAAAAAATCGCTAAAGAATATTTTAATTGATCCATGGTAACACTCAACTCGCGAGCTTAAATTCCTTATAAAGTTAATCTTGTTTAATTAAAGATATCTTTAATCGATAAATAAGAAGACTTATCAAAGTCAGTGTGTTATAAAAAACGAAAAACAGCGGCGCCGTCGGTTGAATGATTCAATTTCTTAAGCCATCTTGCGTCTTGCACGGTGTTCGGCGCGTGCGCATGACAGCTGCAAGCACAGATGCCTCACGCCATTCATAAATAACAATGGATGAAGGAAATATTTTTTGATTATGATCCTCATTGTCAATCACAGAAAATACCTAAATATTCAATATACATATATTCAACTCTGTTTATGATAAAAACAAGACTGGAACGTACTTATGTTGTGTTTTATATTACAAATTGCTAGATAATGTTAATATGGTTTCAATACATAATAGCAACATTTCTTCTCTCAGGTGCTAGTTTTCCTCCAAAAATGTTCGTCAAACCTGATGTACCAACATTTACAGCACAGCACATGTATATGTACAAATGGCTACAGAAAAACTACTTGAAATGGTTTAAATATTGTTAATGTCATTTTTCTATAAAAATATTCTTTCAACTTGAACAGGTACTTGCGAATATTATTTATTTTATAAACAGTCCAAAACAAATATCACGATGTCTAAATTGATTGATCTACATAATTTTCATGCAATAGAAATTAGTTAATACTTAGTTATCCTACAATTTGTTTTTATAACTTAGACACTTAATACTGACTACTTTACAACTTGCGTTGGGTCCGGCGCGTGCGCATGACAGCTGTGCGCGCAGATGCGCATTCATACGGGATAGCTGAGAGGTATCTATTTAGCGTTTTATTGGCTTAGCAGACCCGGACTGACTGATCGGGAATATTCCTGATAATCCACACCACTTATTTAATGATCTTACGGAAATCGCCTAATACTTGCAGTACCTAATTTATGATCTTATATAACCAGCAAGGATAAACTTGTGCTAGTACTATTTTAGTGCTAAGAACTTTTGTATTTTCAATTTGCAATGTAACAAATATTTTCCATAATTAAGTTAAAATCGTAACTTAACCTTAAACTCGTACATATTTTTGAATTGTTATTAAAATACCTGAAGCCTTAATCCGGTCCAGATCTTAAGTACCTACTTTATAGGTAGCGTAAATATCAGGCATTGTATGCGAAGTGATGTTGCGACACTCCGATTTATAGTTTGTAGTAATTTGTAATGATTTCATTAAAGTTTTATTGACGATTTGCTCGATTTTTTTGCTTTGCTCGATTAACAAACGCATTTTTTAACGTCTGGAAACATGGTTTAACATTTATAAATGATGTCGTACAAGCATTATGGTTATATATACCTTTTTTGTTATCGAGGAGGAAACCTGCAAAAGATACCCGTCGCCGTGGAAGCAACGCTGGGTAATGGGGGTTTTTTACGGCACTAAAACCCCCAAAGTGACGGTCTTCAGCAATGTAAAGAGGACCCTGAGATCTCCAAAAAAACACCACGCACGCACACCGACGTCCTTCTCGGGATGCCCCCTTTCAGTCAACCCTTACGACAGGCAGGGAATACCGTAGTCTTTTTTTTATCCCGGTACTATAGGGATATGGTTTTATATAGGTACCTACCTAATGCTGCAAAAACCGTATGGCATCGGTTTTGAAATACCCCATCTTCCCAAGGATGTCGTAGGAAGGGACTAAGGCGCTAAATCCACGAGATAGGTAGCATTTTCCTGTGTAACATAAACACCTACGGTCGCCGGAAGACATGCCAGGTTGCAAAAACCCTCATTAGAAGGCTTATGTTTAGAAATACCGAAAAAGCTGATGGATGTATGAATAACATGTAGCAGTTATGATATGTAAGCATTATAGTTATATTATGATAACGGTTAAAAACGAACGAAATGCGTTTCTGCTAAATTAATACTAACAATGAATTTGTACCTCACATTTATAATACGTGTTGAAAGGTAGTATTACAGCGCAATCTTTTGATACACTTTTTTCTAAATCATAGAAAGATTAGGATCCATTTCAATTAGAAACGACGGACTTATGATTATTGACTACTATTATTAACTAGAGGTTAACAACTCAGAATCATAGATTCATTAATATTAACGATCTGACGCATTCATCATGCTAATATTTATTTATTTATAAATCTTTATTTATTAGTGTTTGCGCCAAGACTAATATGACACTCAGATGGCCTCAGGTTTAACTCGCAGCCTGGTAGACATCTAAATATTTCAGTTTTGTTTTATAAGTGTTTGGGTCTAAATAAAATGGTTCTAAATAGGTGTAAATATTATCCATATATAGCATCCACAACAGGGAAACCTATAGAATTATAAGTATAGAAAATTACTTAGTAAACGCAAATGCGCGCGGTCCGAGTTGTATCTTTATTAAAGTTGCATATGGGTCCTGCCAGTAGATCCTCTAATGAACATCCACTTTCTCTTAAAGTTTTCGGGGTCGCTAATACCGTTATGGGTTTCCTTCGTTATTGCGAACATCAACCACCATGCCTGGCGTGTACACAGAAAAACGCTATTACCAATCTTCTAGATTTAATTTCTAAATCGTCTCCTACAACATTCACGGGAAGTGTAAGAGAAGTGCTAGACAAGAGTGATACCACACGGCACTTTTCCTATAAAAACTTAAAAACAATTTAATAATCACTAATTTTAGGTACGCAATTAATTAAGTAATAAAAACCTAAGCAAATTAAGTAGGTACTCTAAACTAACACATCATCATATTAATATTCAAAGCAGCTCCGAAACGTGCTTGCTTAATTAAATTAATGTTGAATTTTTATTTTAAAGCAACGAAATGTAGAAAGAAGATGTTATACTGCGATTAACGGAGTCACACCATAGGCGAGTAAACTTGAAATGATCTTATCGCGTAACTAATTCGCGCAGACACCGCCAACATAGTCGTATGTGGATGTATTGATGACAAGCTGACCCGGCAAACGTTGATCTGTCATATGAATTATTTGCTGTGAATATTTTGGATGTTAGATAAACAACTGACAGTTATGTAAAATTGATTCTAGAAAAAGTTTTCAAGCCTATTTAAGTAAAAAAAGTTTTCTTAAAATTTTTAATGTTCCGTAAAACTTACAATTTTTTTCATTCCTCAGAACCTTCTCCAAACAATAATTAATACAACACAAAAAGAATTAGCGAAATAATTCCACGCGTGATACGATTACCAAATGAAATAGAGATACATTTTTATATATATAGATTTGGGAATACTGTTACAAGGCTTTGGCGGTGGTGGTACCGAAAACAACCTTATAACAGTATTCCCAAGCGTTTGGCTTTTAAGAGCGCAGTAAATAAAAGCGAGCATTTCTTTACTATACACCTAAGTAGCAATAGAGTATGCAGCCAACCTGGCCACAGATATGCTTCCTCTGGGTTCCTACCCTTAAGTTTAAACACCTCGTATAAGTATTTCTCCTCTGCAATAAGCATGCGGTATCATTCATCAGGGTTCAAGCTCAAAATATGTTTCTAAAACTAAGCTTTATATCTAACGGTAGGACAACTCTAAACCGTGCCAATTAAATTTTGCAAAATAGACGTATCTTCTAAATGCAGTTGTTTTCTGCACATATAGTATTTGTATGCGTAATTGTTATTTGGATACCGTAAAATTCTCAGAACTGTCCAGATTCAAATAATTTATTTTCACGCACACTGAATACGTATTATAATTGTAGGTAATCGTCGCGTTATTTGACATTTACGGTGGATGTAAAAATATTTACGTTTCAATTTTACTTAGATTAAGCTATTTATATTGAACTTTTTCCTCTTATTAATGATGTTTGTGAATCATGTGGGAAAAATTAAATCAACATTCATACAACTTTTCGTTAAAAAATCCATTAACTCATTACGAATACGAAGAACCTGGCAATAATTGATACATTTTCGTTTCTTGCTTTATAAATAAATGTTTATGTTTAAATCTTTATATTTTCTAAATAGCTTATCATTTTTGAAAAAAATTGTATCCGGTGCCGAAATATAAAAAAATATTTACCACAAAATTTTTCTACTTCCAGCTATTTTTACAAATAGATTACAAAACAGGAATTGAACCTCTAAAAAAAATAGAACGTCGTACAAAAAGTCTCATAAGCCAGATTTTATCCCAAAATTGCAACAAACAAGCAAACATCGCCACGCGCAAAACGACGTCAATAGATGAAAAGATTTCATCAATTGGTTATAACATGAAGTGGCGTGGCGTGTGGTCGTCATAACACATTTGTGGTGATTTCTCGAGCGGGGTGAACGACCTAGGTTTCACGGGCGCTGAGCAAGTTTAATTACACAAATAATGTAGCGAGTGCGCTATGCCCGCTGTAGCCTCAAGTAGGGTGACTATGAACGTCCCATTCAATAGGATTCTACCTTTTTTTTGTCGAGGGGGAAACCTTCAAAAGGTTCTCGTCGCCATATGATCGACGGCGAGTTATGTGGGATTTTTACCCACTAAAAACTCTGCGGTGGCGGTGACAGGCAGGGGATACCGTAGCCCTATTCTGGTCCCGTTACTACAGGGATAGATAGGATTCTACCTATTAATTACGTAAACCAATCCATGATGCATAAACTTTGTTTAGTGTTAATTGTTAGAGTAGTAAATAATTGCCTTAATTTTTGTTCCAGTGATTACCTGAAGATAAAAAAGTTGATAAATAACGCTAATTTAAAAATGCGTGAAAATTTTAAGTTAATCTACTGGTTATTGTTTCATTTTTGTGAACACAAACATAGCAAGGCTTTATTTTTATCAATATAAATAAAAATATTAACAAAAAAAGACTAAAGCAATCCTCCAGTAAAGAACCCTTTCAGGTTCTACTGCAGTGACCAAAATGATTTGATTTGAAACTCAAGGGTTTCTGCCATTGGTTATCTATGCATTTTTATGAAGGTACTTTAAGACAAGACATTTAAAAAAATAACTTGTACGAACGGAAAAATTGATTCATTACTCGTGACTTGGTTTTTTCCACACAGAATCCAGACAAATAGGAATAAGTATATTTAAGTATAATAATTGTATCATGTTTTGAAAAAAAGTTGTTTAGGAGTTAAAGATCGTGTGTTTTTCTAACAGAGATTGAAAAATGAGTAAGAATGGTAAACCTACTTATACCAAGCATTATTTTTTACGTAGAGTTCACGTACAGCTATTTGTTAATGAATCCAGTAATTAATGTTGTTCTTATTTATTAATTAACACAAAGAATGAAGGAAATCAAGGCGTCATTGTATAAAATAATTACTAGGTGAGTTGATGTATTTAAAACACGACATAATCACAGTAATTAATCCTATTTTAGGAAATCTCTCTCGTTCCCTAAACTTTTAGTGACAATTGCCGCCCAT
>DWNY01002194.1:0-11386 GCA_018250635.1 Telegonus apastus | reverse complement strand
ATAACTAAGTATATTTCATAGTTTACTAGTATTTTACAGATACCCATACTTATTTAATACCGATATTGTTATGGTAGAAATATATTTCGTCTCAACTCCCTTTTTCTCCGTTTTCAAGCATTATATTTAAAAATTGTATAGCTTGTCACTTTGACAATTGAGACTATTCTAACGACACCTCATATATTAAAATCCTTCAAGACTTTAGGGCATTGCGGCATGCCATAGAAAAACTTTACACTCCTTTTGACGTAGTTGGGTAAGAATATCGTATTAAATTTCCCAGATAATAAAATTAACATCGAAAACTGTGCTTTATATCCCAACCATGTACTCAACGTAACTTGAGAAGACTTCTGAACAGTAGCTTTGCATAATCTTCTCGAGTGTGGAATTTTCACGTTCTCATTACTTTTCTTTTTATAAGCTAAAATATATTTTATATAAATAAAATTCGTATTTCTTAAAATGTCAGCTTGAAATGTGCGTAAAAATGTTGTTATTCTAAAAGGACATGAAACCACATTGTACTTTATATAACTTGTAATTTTTTATGTTCCATTATATTTTGTGTGTCTGAGTGTCTTTACAAGTTATTTCTTTGTGGTTCGATTGCGACAGAAGACTGTCTCACTTTTTGTGTCCTGTTATAAGAGTGTTAAGTAAAAATATTTCACGTTACGTACATGCAGAGATGTTAAAAAATCGTCAAAAGTAGCATTTGTGATTGATTTTAGACTTAGACTTTCAACCATTTTTCAGATTTACGGCAAATCTCCTTCGGAAATAGCTATGTGCTTAGCGCTCTTAGGTAATACTTGGTCGTTAGCTACCTCATGTTCATATAAATAGTCATTTTCAGGTATAAACTACACAGTAACTATCAGCATCCAGCCCTATTCATTCATCATATCACGACCTCGAGAACTGAGCAGAGCTCTGCTGTTTCTTTTACCATTTACTACTGATGTAAGTTCCTATTTTAGGTTAGTTGTCGTGCTGTGGACTTAAAAAAAATATACAAAGTTTTATTTATCGTGTACAAATCATTTATAGGCTACAATTTGAAGGAACAATATAATAATAATTTAGAAAATTGCAACTAGCAAATAATACTATTTTAACAGAGAAAAGTGAATGCGTTGTTTTATTTATTTCCTTATGATAAATATCAATTTTTGTGCCCAAGTTCCAACATAATCTTCAGAGTAATGTATCATTGCATAGGATTATAAATTTCTTTCTCAATTTTGACCCCTCTCTTAATTTGTGATTGATGACTTGATGTTAACTTTTCATATATGTTTAACAGTTGTAGACTCCTGAATTTGAAATTAACCGAGCGTACTGACACCAATTTAATTATACAACATCATATTATCTTGATAATAATCTTAGGCGTATGTCCCTATTTTCATGTTGCATTATGTTTAAGCATTTATTTATCCTTTCAGACATGGTTATGTTTAGGCTTTGCAGTAATTATAATGGGGCCAACTCTATATATAATTCACCGCCTCAGTCCATACTACGAAGCGATGGACATAACCAGGCAAGGAGGTTTATCCACGATCCACAACTGTCTATGGTACATTTACGGGGCGTTATTGCAACAAGGTAAATGATGTTGTATGAATTTTTGAATTTACAACCAAAGACGTTATTTTCGTGACGTATTTTTTCGTAACTTATATACCATTTTTTTCATGTGTGAGCGTACTAATGGAACATTTGTAGTTTTCACGGTGGTAGAACCTTTTGTAGTTCGATTCTGGCGGCACGATTGTCACTCATATGGCTGTTTTATAACAGCAATGTTAAGCGCTGCTGTGTTCTGGTTTGAAGGGTGTGGCAAGGGGCACATACTTATCCGAGGCGTCCCAACTGACTAAGTTGGGATGCCTCGGATCACCTTAAGAACTTTTTGAAGACTTTCAGGGGTAGCTGTGACCAACCTCAGGTAAGACTGACCTTATCTGGGGTTGATTTCAGAACTCTATGGGCGGCAGTAGCAACTTACCATCAATCAATCAATAAAAATAAAAATGTTTCAAAAATCCCGAATGTGTCTGTTCCAATTCAGGTTGAAGTGAACTTAAAATTTACATGTACCTCCCAATGTGTAAATTAGTGCGAGTTTATACCAGTGTATGTAAATATTTGAACATTTCAGTCGCTACCCCAAATGCATTCGGTTAACCTGAATGCACGGCTCATTCACAATTTATGGTTACTCATCGGGGAAAACCTAACAAACCAATGTACTATTTAAAAAAAACAGCAAAATTAGTGTCCTGGAAATAATCCTGTCCCAATACGTATATAGACGTATATAATTCTAAACTATAAAACTCTTTGTACCGACCTACTACCCATTTAGGTACATTGGTGTATCTCAATTGATAGTGGAACTTCGACATAAGTAAAATATATCTTAGACTAAAATTAATGTAATAAGCACCGCTGTTCATATTTTGAGTGATACTACTTCTCTTACATATTTTCACTCATGTTCTTATTAGGAGTACCACTTGAGGTATTGATTATCAAATACATTCTAAGTATTCGTTTACGTCGTAAAATTATATTTGTCCAGATTTTATAATACTAGCTTTCATAGTTTAGTTACTTTAGTTTCGTAGTTGTGATTTTTAAAGATTACCATATCACTGCTGGTCACATACCCTTTCAAAATAACAATGGTTAAAATAAAAATTTTCAGAAGAACATTTTGCCAAGGTAGCTAGGTTCCTCAAGATGTGCTCCTACGGTTTGCGAGCTTTCGTTAAATATTCAAATGTGTTAACCCTGCGAGAACTTACCTAAAATAACAGATATATAATCACTTTGAATATTGAAATTTAGAGGCTTTTTCTTAGACACAAACTTCTGTTGGGTCTGAAGTGGAAGAAAACATTTCTTATTTCTACTCATTTTAAAAAGCTAATTTTATGATTTTAGACTGATATTATCGCGGAATTAATACATTTAATATGTAACGGATACTTATGATACGTAGTTAAATAATAAAAAGAAACGAAATATCGGTAACAAAGAAATTAACAAAACGTATCGTGAGTAACCGATACATATTAAAACACACTTAATTGTCTCTGAGTAAAAAAATCATTTTCAGGAGGGATGTACCTGCCACGAGCTGATAGCGGCCGCTTGGTTGTTGGTACTTGGTGGCTGGTTGTACTGGTGGTGGTTACCACATACTCTGGCAACCTGGTCGCATTCCTCACCTTCCCGAAACAGGAGGCACCCGTCACCACAGTGGCAGAATTGCTGGAGAATAGTGCTACGTACACCTGGTCTTTGAGTAAAGGTTCCTACTTGGAAATGGAATTGAAGGTAAGTGATTCGTCAACCCATTGTATTGTCTCACTGCTGGGCAGGAGGTATTATTTCAGTCTCTTCGAGCGGGCTTTTAGGCCATAGTCCACCGCGCTGTCTAAGTGCGAAATGGTAGAATTCACATCCACAAACACCCTTGAGATATTTTTTTTATGTGTGTGCAGGTTTCCTCGTGTTTTCCTTCACAGTTAAGTCAAGTAATAAATAATATTATAATACACATGACTTCAAAAAATTAAAGGTGCGTGCATATTCCATCATCTCCAATGCCCCATAACGTAATTGCAGATACAATGATCGTAACAACAGTAGGTTTGATCCTACTCAGGCTGAAAGCAAAGTGATCTTCAGCTAGAAAAGCACTCTAGCATAACAAAATGCTAAATAGACAGTAGCTTTTGTTTGCTTTATGATCCGCATCTGCATTGCACTAGAATTGAAACCCTGAACGTGTTTTAGAATAGAAACATCGCTTTGTGAGGTTAAATGAGTTTTTCAAAGCTGAGCTCTGTTTGAAACTGTGTTACGCGAATTAATGTATGGAATGGGTTTTTGCTTTAGGGTACCGTTCGTTTAACTATAACTGTATATTGCTTAAATGCTTTTTATATTATTTCTATTTACTTATATAAGTTAATACTGAAATGAATAAATACAAAGCTAACTTCATAAAAAGGGCAATGCGTAAACACAGAATAAGGTAGGTATCAGGTTATAATGGGTTTGACGCAGATTGCGCATTTCGCATGAGCACTTCTCAGAATGAGCACTGCGCAATTGGAGCAATTCGCAAAAAGAGAATTTGTCGCAATTATTACCCAATTAATATTTATAATGTACTAGATAACAATTCAGCCTAATATTTAGACAAGTGAGTAATGTCACTCAAATTTATCTAAAGCACGAAATAGTATTTTGTCTCACTTTTTCGTGGTCTAAAGTCAGTAAAAAAATAAAATTTAGCGCAACAATTTTTAAACAAACTTTTACTGAAAGAAACTGCAATCTCGTATCGTGGACTTTTTATGGATTTTCCACTATTTTGCAGAATTCCGATGACCCCAAGTACAAAGCGCTTATAAAAGGAGCTGAACTAATATCCGGTGTAAATGGAATGGACCCAAGCCACTCCTCGGGTGAGGAAAAAAATAATTTGTACGTTACTCGAGCACCTTTTTAACACCGGCCGTTTTAATTAAGTCTATAGTAGTACTCTGATGCACTTCAAATGTGTGCAAAATTTAATTTGAATTCGCTTGAAAAGCCCCGTTTCACTATTATATTAAACATGTTTGCAACTTATTTAGTAATTAATGAAATTAAAGAATTTTGCGCAACGATTCGCTAATTAAGCGAAGTGAAATATAAATTTTTAATTTATTTAATTTAAAAATGCATTATTATTCAATTAGTATGCTAGAAAACAGCTGTGTAGCGGCAAAACCCCTATATTCTTCACTAGATGACTTCTAACTTTATACGTTCTAGGATCACGAATTCTACATAGAGTTCGCAATGAAAGACACGTAGTCTTTGATTGGAAGTTAAGACTCCGTTACCTGATGAGGGCAGATACTATTGCTACGGATTCTTGTGATTTTGCGCTTAGTAAGTAAACTCAAATATCGCAATTTACACGCGCAATTTTCTTAATAATGCTTCCAGAGTTTTTAATACAGAACAGTGAGTATGTAATTGGATTGTAAATGTATTTGTCAGATCTTTTAAGGTCAAATAATATCGTTACAACTTGTGGCTAAATTTGCTGAAATCGCTATACGGTGACGGTTGCAGCACAAGGGGAATAATTCTTGGGGAAAATCTTTGGGGAAGGTGTCACTCTTAGCACATCTGTACTTTTCGTAAGCAGGTGCTTGTGCACTTTACATTTTATTTGTCACTAGCTGTACCTCGCGGCTTTTCATAAATTAAAGTAGCCTAAATTACGCGTATACCATCTGTCTGTAAATGCTCTAAATCGGTCTAACCGTTTAGAAGATTATCCGGAACAAAGAGAAGCGGAGACAGTCAGACAGACAAATTTGATACTTTTGTTTTTGTTATATGTATACTTTGATATGCATTTAGTATAACGTTGTTATTTTCGCGTTAAGAACGGACGCTTCACTTTTGAAATTTGTATACATGTATTTATAGCCAGAGTTAAAAAGTTTCAGTCAGTACCTAGTGTGAATCAGTACAAAATAATAGGAAGTAAAAACTAAAAGAACATACCAACAAAGCTTACATAAAATTTGGAGCACAGTTCAAATAAAAAGTTAGTTAACGCGAGTCCACAACCACAAACATAACAAAATGAGTTCTATCGTTGTGGTTTGTTAAGCAACTGTTGGTGTTGCAAAATAGTACATAAATCAATACAAATATATAATGTAAGTCTGTCTGCTTGTACGCTGCCCGAAATAGTAGCTATATCAAAATCATAATTGATATAGCTACCATTTCGGGCAGTGTATGACCTTCTCACTTTGAGAAAAGATCTGAGTCCTGCCACGGAACAAAACTTAACTGATAATGGTGATAAAAGAATAGTTTCTTAAAAAATTTATACAAAAAAGAAATTTATCAACTCACATCGAAATCCAAAGAGAGACATTCTTATCCAGCTCTTCTAGAACGATGTGCACGTGACTGTAGTTGGACAACACACTTGCAACCGGAACAGTCAAGTCTTGTGTCTTTATCGGACTATTTTCGACCATCATCGATACCAAATAACTGAAAAGTAAATATTCTTACTGACTAAAAATTTATTAGTCATTTAAAATGTAAAGGTGGAAGAACTTTTACCTACAAGATTGCTATCGATAACGAATTTTATGGAGAATTAGCGTTCTACGTAGCTTTCTACTTTTGACGATTGAGAGCGAAGACTTCAATAATCTCCCTTACCACATCCTTTAAACCAGGATACAGTAACACTTATCAATAGTCCTATTATAAGGTAATAATAAATTATGCACTAAGTACCTTCTCAGCTTGTCTTCATCTGAGGAGCAACCCATAATGTCGCCTATGAGTCGAGCCTCATTAGCGACATTGGTAGTAGCCATGCGATTCCAGAGGAAGTCATAGTCGGAACCGTCTCCGTGTCTTAGACCAGTGCAGTAGGCAGCCGATCGTAGGCTTGGAGGAATCCTGAAAAGAAACAAATCGAATCTTAAATTAGAATCTTACAGCTTAACCAGAAAAATCTTCGATTTCGACACCGTATCTAGTGTTAGTACGTTTTGAAAATTATTATTTTGAAATTGGATGAAAGTGATCCATATATAAATTAAAGAGATGAAATTATTAGTATATGTAATGTGTATGTTTTTGGTATATCAAATAATATACAGGGTATAGTCAGACAGTCATCACTAGTAATAATATTGGTGTATATAGGCTAGAATTATAACAGCATCCATCAAACGAAGTACTTACTCCGTGCCATTTTGCCTGAAACCCTTATACAATGCTAACATATTTTCCATGCAGCCCTGGTGTCCTAATTTGCAGGCAAACTGCAGGATCTGCATACGATTCCATTCCATAATCAAGCTGTCTGTTGATCGAACTTCATAGCCCAGTTTACTGATAACGTTTTCCATTAGTTCCAGTGCAAATTCCTAATGAAGATAACAATTTTGATAAATAATTCAAAAAAATCATTCATATTAACTAATTTCCTTGTAATATTGATTGTTAGATTTTTTGTTCTATAAGATAGCTTCTAAGGAATTATTGTTACATTGTTGAATGTCTTTATCGCGCATATAAAATTTAAGTGAACTTCAAGAAATTTTTATATCAATATAGTAATTGATGTGAGTTTCATAAATAATCTTTACTTCATATAATATAAACAATTATACTTACGTCAATATCATTTAAAGTGTCTGTTCCATAGTAATGAATCCTCAATTTGTTAAAGCCCCTGATAGCGGCTAACCAAACGGAGTAATCGGTTTCGTCGACCAAAAAGCCTAACACTTCGTGAAGCAGCTCAAATGAAACTTCATCAGAATATAAGAAAGCGAACAGATCGTTAACAACCTAAAAAAGAATGATTATGAATCAATAATCTCCTAAATATGCTGTAGAATTATATCACTTAAACGAATCCATGTAAAATTCATTACTTGAAATTTACTCTGACTTTTGGAAGACTGCAGGTACATCTAAATCGAAAAGGCTGGATACCTAATTATTCTTTATTTATGTTTAACTATGACAAATTTCAAAGAAGGACACACTAAAAGTATACTGCAAAAATAGACAGCGGCAGAAAACACGATTAACGAAGAAATTGCGATGCTATACAGTGTCTGTTATTTATATTCAAGTTATTAAATATCTGACTGGGCGGGATTCGAAGCCTGGACTATATACAATTACAATTTTCCCATTGAAGGATTTGTTATTTATACGAGTTAGTACCTTAGCTCTATTGAGATGATGGATATTTTCACGATTCTTCCCTTTCAGTTCAGTAGATATTAAATTCCAAGATTCGCTATCATAATTAACTCTGTACAAGCCTGAAAATACAATGAATGTTATGATTATAATTAAATGTACAATAAATTTAAGAATTGATAAAGTGCTATCAAACGTACGTTTGAAACGTAGTATATACCTTACTATACATATATGTAAGTTTAAGTATTTTGTGTTTTAACTAATTTCCAGAACGATTAAAACAATTATGTCGGATCATTAACCTTATAAATTACCTATCAGAGGGTTGCTACTTTGAAGGCGATGTGCATTGTAACTAATACCTATATATTTAATGTAGATAGAGATTTTTGGTAATAACATCTTAATGCAAAAGTCAACGCCAATTATTTCTCAAATAGAAGCTAGTTAAATAAGTAATTATAATAATTAATGACAATCGTTAACTATATAAATCAGTAATATACAAATCTCAATCTTACCAGTTTCTTGTACGTTAAGTATAACCCAACTAAGCGACTCATTTGTTTTTGTAATGTTAAAGACATGTGTTTTGTCGTGCATTATAAAGGCTGGCTTAGTGTTCTCGAAATTCGGAGCATTTCCATATGTATAGGTGATGGGAATTTTGTACAATTGATCAGATACGTGCGTTGGGTCGATGAAGAAACGTTTCTGTGAATGATATTAAAGATGTAAGTATAAAAAATTACAAGAGCTCTTATATTTTCAATAAATGTGGCAATCTGGAAGATAATATAAATCTAGGACTCGATTAAATCGAAGATTATTTGCAACTAGTGATTATATAATTATTACGAAGTGGAAATGAATTTCAACTTCAAATCCAACACTGTCTAATGTTTGAAAGTTATGTTTCCTATTACAAATTAATAACTACTTAATTTTAAATGTGAAAGAAAATACCGTGATGAAACATTCGCCTAAAGGATTCTTCAAAAAAGATGTTCTCAAGAGTTTTTGTAGTCTAACAATCGTCCTTTGCGAACATTACATAATGGACTATGGGCTAAGCTTCACTGTAAACGGAATCCGACACCCAATAGTTGGATAACAATTAATTAATGACGATTAATAGTTCATTTATTTACCTGAGAGAGGGATACAGTGAAGTCATCACGGTTTACAGTAACATGTACTATTGGATGACCAGATTGAGTGATCCAAGAACTCATCACTGAAGTAATGTCAGTTTCTGGGTACGATGACAAGGAGTTAGGGTATGCAGTTACACCGTTTTGCAACCCTTCGTACAATTTTTCAGGGTATCCTGGTTGATGTTTGCTAAAAGTACAATTACCTGGCTTAGATAATAACTCACTGTTTGATACAAGAGAATACTTTGCTAATCAAATGAGCTATAAACTTATCTCAATGTTTCTGTTATCTCTGTTTGATTTAGTTCTTAGCGTAGCTGGTATTAAAAATGAAAAAGGTACACAAAGAACAAAAATAACTATAATATTTACAAATCGTAAAAACTCAGAAATTAATTTATTCAAAAGTAATAACTTTTCTAAAAAAATCTTACGTAAACGTATTACTATAATTCTAAACAATATAAAGGGCTTTTAGACTTAGAAGATCCAGTGATCGACAATTGTAATCATTTACAAAATTCAAATTCAAATGCTTTTGTTGCATGAAAATGGGTAAAAAAATCATCATAGGTTCGCCAAATGAAGTATTACACGTATTACAAATTATAGTAACGATACTGCATTACTATATTTACTTCGTTTACTATAGTATATACTCACTTCGTTTCCAAATAAGAATGAAGACCCAACTTGAAAGAATCATCGCCCAATAAATGATGCATCATGCGAATGACAGATCCGGCTTTCTGATATGTAATAGTACCAAAGAATTCGCTGATTTCTGCTGGTGAGTTCACATTTTCATTTGATATTGGAGGCGAGTCGGGATTGTCGTCAGCATCATAAGCAGAATATACCGATCCAGTAACAAGGATATCTGCTGAACCTACTTCTGGTTCCACCTGAAGATCAGTATATTTTTTAATGGATTCTACGAACTAAACATGAACTAAATGATGAACTAAGTATTATATGAAATATCTGTGTACATACAAACCCATTGATTTGAAAAAAAAAAATTGCTCCAAAGATGATGCTTTTAGAAGCTGATTTCTTAATCACACAATTTACACATAAAGATATAAAGGCAAAGTAAGAAAAATATTGTATAGAAGCATTAACATTAGATAAGCAATATTGCAATTCAATTTGCAGTAGGCATACAAACCAAAGATGTGATGTAGTCTTGGAAGTAGTTGGCAAAACCTTCATTTAGCCACGTATTGCTCCACCAGTGGCAAGTGACCAAATTGCCAAACCACATGTGGGTGGTCTCGTGCGCCAATATTTGAGCTATCCTGTACTTGTAGTAGGGGTTCGAATCCTCAGGGGTGTATAGTATTAAGGCTTCTCTGAAAGAATAAAAATTATAAAATTTTCAGGTAAAAAAAAATTATTTAGATACTCACACAGATAAAAAAAGCTGAGTTACTTAATGTTCAGATTGAAGAGAGTTATACTTTCTGTTCAGATTCGTTTTTTTTAAATGGGTGGTTCCGTCTTTTTTATGTTGATTTATAATAAATTTATGAACCTACATTTCATACTAAAAATAGACTCAGTAATACTAAAATACATGAAGTCTACTATGTGGATCGTGCAATCCAAATATACGTGCCTGTATTTAATTAATCCCCAGTTTTCCATCGCACCAGCTCTGAAGTCAATCAAAGCTACATGGTCTAACTTTAAGTTAACGTCGACAGAGTAGTAATCGATATCAAAGTAGTCGCCAAGAGCTTGAACAACCCTTCGTCCGAAATCAAATGCAAAGTCACTTTGATTCTTAGCTTCAGGTCTTGTGTAAATACCAAATTCTTTTGTTCCCTCGGTAATGCTTGCAGCAGCTTCGAATTCCGATACCAAGAAAGCTACAAGGTAAGTCGACATCTTGGGTGTAGGATGGAATGTCTCCCTAACGTATCCATTTGATCTGAAAGATTAAACGTTTGGATCATTATTGTAAGTAACACAAATAACGTTAAACGGTACCATGTCATAACCCAAATTCACCTAGATTAATAATTATTATTATAGACATTATTTCGTACTAGTGGACCCGCCACAATGGTCTAAATTCGATCATAATTGAATCCAAATTTATGCATCGAAATTAAAATAAGTTTAAATGTATTTTCGTCATCGGTTTATTATTACTAATCATAGACTTACAGTGACGTTGAAGATTTCATCTTGGTGTTAGTTAAAGAAGGTTGGTAATGCTCTGGTCTATCAATGGTTAAAGTAAATACGGCTTTTAAGGCGGGCTCATCAAAACAAGGAAATGCTTTCCGAGCATTGGTAGATTCGAATTGAGTAGCACCTAGCCATCTGAAACATTCAAAAATTTCTGTAAAGTTACTAAAAAGTAGCTACAAATCCAATTAGAAGATAATTAAATCTAGTTTTGTTGTTCCACATCATCTTATGCTTGTTAGAAT
>DWNY01002193.1:0-11387 GCA_018250635.1 Telegonus apastus | reverse complement strand
ATTAATATGCCTATAGCGGAATAGACATTAAACAACTCCGAAACGACTATATAACATACCTGCTATTCCCTAGGCTTTATGACTTACCATCTACGAGGAATTTGAAAATTAACGTGTATGTTATATGTATATGACAAAACAAAATCTCAGATTATATCCAAATAAACCATGATGAATCCTATTCCTAATGAACCATAACAGTTTATATTTGTCCCAAAAGCAAAATAATAAAAATGTCACAGCTATCATGAATGTAGCCTGTGTGACTAGATGAGATTTTTCAGTTTTATTTGTAGAATTTTTTATGACACAACTCTGTACTCGTTAACACGTACTCGTTCGTTTCTGAGAAAGATTTTTACAGCTTCGGTAGGCAAATGGTGAAAACCAGAAACCTTATAATTTAAACATAACCGTATGACAGTTATTTTGCAGTACTGAATTAATTTGCTATACTGAAAAAAAAATACAAATAAGGAAAGTATAAAGGTACTTGCGAATAAAGATTCGATAGTGATGCAGTGCATTAGTTTATAATTATAACGGTTTTATAATAGCCTTTTTAAACTCTATCATCAAATTTGAGGTAAATCTCTTCAAAATTTTTCGTAGTCCTCCAAATTGATACTGATTCTGAATCAACTTTTCAGCATTGGAGTGGAAAATTATATTTGCCTGAAACTGACAGCAAAAGTGCTCAAAATAAAATTTTATTAATACATTGCCGTAACTTTTTAGCTTGTATATTTCTTTTCAGGTTTCTAATTTTTTCTTAAAAAGTGAATAAAGTGTAAACAACACTGTATTCAGAAAACTATATTCGCAGTCTTTTACAATCCACTTACATCTAAAAATATGGCGCCTTTCACAGCCTTATATAACGTGACTCAGGGCAAATACATTTATCATCGGAACTTTTCTTTTCAAAAACATATTAGCAATCACATAGGGTGCCTTTTCGTCATCGTTATTTGAACAAGTTAAAAAGAATTGGATATTTTCGCTCATTTTTCTTATTTTTGGGTTACGAACTTCCAGCACATATTTGATGAAAGGCTACGAAGACTTATAATAAATGTTATTGAAATATTTATTTACCAATTGTGTAATTTATAATTCTATATTTTATACATAATACATAAACATATTACAATCTGTTTGACGTTACGTGGACTCCATGTTTTATGAAAAAAATAAATACATAACTATTAAACAGTTCACGGTATTGTAGAATGTATGAAAAAAATCTCAGTGGACGGTATACATATTTATCTACAAGACAACTGCAAATATTTTCCTGTGACATACACAACCACAAATATTGTAAAAGCTTCACTTTCACTGAGATATTGCTCATATTATTATATGGAAGAACATAAGTAATTAGCAAAATAAGGCACTATCTTTATTTATATAAATAGATAACAAATATTAAAGCCTCCTCCAAAGTTTTCGTAGTTCTCCAAAGCGGCGCAAGCCGGGGGCTAAATTTATAGACAACGGATATCCTGCAGATAGGAACATCTAGCCGCGAACTAATTTACCTTCTGTACTACAAATTGTCACTTTTTCATTCTTCTAGTAGTAATTTTTGTGATTTAAGTAAATATAAGAAATAAAAACTTTAGGCGTATAAAGATTAACTTTATCATCAATTCTATTAGCATTTATAATTTACAAGGTTTCGCTCGCAGCTTCAGTCAGTCGTAATAATTATAACCAGTAAAGGTAAAATGTATTTCATACAAAAGTTCTTCTTGAAAAAACCATTAGATATGTGGAGTAATCACTAGTAGTAATCAATAACGTAATCAAACCATATTCGAGTTTAAAGGTCTGATACATACATTTATGTAGGTACCTATGGGTTTCTTTTTTTGAAATAATTCAAATTGATCCTCAGTGAAATCAAATACCATTCAGTTTGCAGTGCTAAAATTCGCATCTTCTAAAAATATGATCCGCATAATCTAAATTGAGTGTACTCTGATTAGATCTCTGATATATTAGAGAAATGAAATTGACACATACATAAATGTATACATGGTATAATCAGTAAATAACGAGTTTCAAAAACATACTTGAATAATCCACGATTATATTAATAAGGTACAAACAGACAAGATCGTTTTGTAACCTTTGAAGCGGAATCCGCATTGAAATAGCAAATTGAAAACTCAAAAGCGCCTGTGGCGCTTTCGAGTATGGAAAAGTGATGAACTATTTTGTGTAATATTCATTACACATGTCAGACTTTCGCCATTAATCTCGCATTACATATGTGATATAAGCGACCCGCGTCGTGTTTATTTATTTTCAAAGACAAGTTCTCTTGATTTCATTTGACTCAGTAAATCGAAAACAATGTATTTAAACGTTTCTTTTTGTCTAACTAAACTTAACAATTCATACATACTAAATAGTACTATCAAGTTAACGGAAAACTTTGCGATCATTACGTGACAATTCCATTTGCGAACTAATTATGTTGTCTTGCGCAATTCGTTACGCCGAGGTCGATGACACAACAGAATTATAGCATAACTATTTGTAGAAGATCTATTCAAATCAGAAATATTAAATAACTACCTACGTAACTACAAATCTATCTATGTAAGGAGCTATCGAGGCGTATCTCATCGTCAACCCATTATTATCCCACTGATGGGCACGGGTCTCCTCCCAGAGTGAGAGGGCTTTTAGGCCATAGACCACCGCGCTCGCCAAGTGCGAATTGGTAGACTTCTCACACTTTTTGAGAACTTTTTTAAAACTCTTAGGTGTGCAAGTTTCTTCGCGATGTTTTCCTTCACCGTTAAAGCAAGTGATAATTAAATTTTGTATAATTTATCTATTGTAGTAAAAATAAAATTAATCTTTTTTAAATCTATTTGTTCAGGCAAATTTATTCTGCTTAATATTACCGTTCCAGTTACAATTCCCCGTTGAGTATATTCTTGTTTTAATTTTTATTAAGACTAATAGACTACTAGATTAATAATTATGAAATTTAATCTATACAAAATGCATATGACACTTTTAAAGTTCACATATTAATAATAAATGTTAGTGTTGAAATCATAATTTTAATCTTCCCTGCAATCAAAAATGTCACCTACAATGTGACAAATGTACCCATTTGGATTGCTTTTGTTTGAAATCATGCAATTCCGATTTAGTGCTCAATTTGGGAGTTGCGAACTAGTTGGGGGAGCCATTTTCATTAGAGTCGACTCCAACGCCATCGATAATGGAACTGTCAGGTGTAATTAAACACGGTATTCTCTAGCTGCAAATCTCTGGTTATAAAGGGATAAAATTAGTTTCAAGTCTTCATTGATATAGAACATAATATAGGTATTTGGTAGTGTGCGGTAGTGGTATATGTACCTTAACGCTTGAATACGTGTGTCTTATGTACTTTATGCTAACTCAGTTATATTCAGAAATTAGTAGTATACTATTTTTTCTAAATTCCAATTTATTGGTACTTATTCCACTTCTTCGTTGGGCACCTTTTTTCGAACGAGAAAAAGGGTACTGATTGCCGTAGGGTTACCGAGACATGGTCGAATTTTATCCACTAAACATTTTCTACCATACGGTACACGAAATATATGAATACAGGTTCAAGAAAACTGGATATATTTCCGTAGGGACAGGTTTTCGTGGCATTATTCCCATTAAGTTATGTGACGCCAGATGTTATTATGTTGTCCGGTCACAAAGCTCAGGTTACGGTAAAATAGGTGATAAGTACTACTGATAAAAGAAGAAAGTTGCCATATTATTATGACATGAAGGCAGTATATGACCACGGAGTCCATCTGGTGGTAAATGGCAACTACCGCCCATTGACATATGTGATCAATCCCTGCTAAGATTAAAGTCCTACCTGAAACTAAGTTGCTACCCCTGACGACGTTGGAACGCTTCGGATAAGTATGTTTCCTTCACCAAGCCCTTCAAACTAGAATCAGAATTTAATTATAATTATCTGAAGAGAAAATAACAAATATATAGTACCTACCTTAAGTAATTTGATCAAGCTTTTAACCTTCAACTAAGAAATTCAGCGAATTAACAATTTACAACAATTAGTAGCATCCTTACCGATGTAATAAATAAATTTAATTACTTGGCTCCACTTTCACGACTCAATTTAAATCAATTTAGCTGATCATGAGATTAAATTTGATCTATTACCTAAGGATTTTTTTCCAGTAAACAAAAAAATAAACCGGATGAATGATGAAAACTTGTGTACATAAAATATATTGCCCTATATATGCAAAATATACCTATTACCCTATTAAATCTAATATCGAAACAAGAAAAGAAAATACGTGCAGGCGGAGTCACGAGCGATGCTACAATGTCTCTAAACTTGATTCACAATTCAAAGACTGCATTGAACACATCTGGAACCAAGAAAAATCATTTATTCCAAAACCGTTCTGCAATACCAGAAAATGGTAGTTTTACTACATTTTAGTATGGCTGGATGGTAATTCCGAAGATAGTCAATATTTTATGCATAAGTATATTGGTCTCGACTGAAAATGTGTAGAACAAATCGATATTCAAAATCACTTTATCCAGCTCGATGCTTTTGCAGCTAAGCACGTCTAGACAGATAGACAATATTGCGATACTCGTTTCAACTGAAATGTCTGACTGTGGAAGAGAGATCTATAAACGATAAATATACTTTTCAACCATTGAAAGTGATCAATGTTTGGCGTGCATGCAGCCTACTTACCATCAAGTGATTATACCATCCCAAATAGAACGTAAAGACGAAGGAGATTGATTACAAATACTTTGAATACTAATACCACGCAAAAAGTTACTGCATTCTGGTTAAGATACCTACAGCTTACTGGCTAAAATACGTGATTTCCTTAATTCGTGAAAATACTGGGTATATCATTAATGATGAAAATAAATTGTTAAAAATAATAAAGAATAATGCACCATTACATCAATTTTACGACACATGATTTTTTTTACGATTTAAGCTCTTACAACTTTAGGCAAACTACGTAGCAGAAAATTTGTGAACGTTACGGTACCTCTCTTCCGTACCGTAAGCATATACAACCCGTACGGGTTACATTAGCCAAATATTGTACAAAAAATATTAAGGTCATGCCGCTTTTTTGCTCGATTTGGTGGGACACTGCCGTGCCCACAGATTTGTCTGCCCCGGCACTTTCCACGTTTTTAGATGTAAATTAAGCTTTACCTTGTCGTAAGTTGTAAATTTCTACGACGCGATATCGTAATATTAGTCGACGTCGCAACGTGCTAGGCTATGATGTCGTAATGCGTGTAAGTACCTATGTCTTTCAGTTTTGCATACCTACGTACAACTTTACACTCGTCTACACTTTATCGCCTAAATTTTAACTCTTAAACATGTAAAGATAATCGTCTAAACTTAAAGGTTTGCATATTTCCTTCAAATGTTTTTAGTCATCGTTAAAGAAAGCAATGATTTCTGAAACGTAGATAACTTCGTAAAATCAAACATGGCGGGGATTCGAACTTCAAACCTTCAAAGTGATAGGCTGAATTTCAATTCACTAGTTTATCGTTACTCAAATGAACTAAATGGCCGTACTAATATCACATAAAAATAAGGCTCCAGATATTTTAAAGAAGACCTCATTCTATATATTTTGAAGTATCTTCATTATTTTCCCGAGGGTTATCGTCGCGTAAGAGTACTCAGAAGGTTTGGTTGCGGCCTCGCCAAATACATACATATATTTTTACATTTTTTAAGCTATCATAAACGACTCTTCAACCGTGGAGACCGTACGTTCATTATTTGTTCGGTACCTATCATTTATTTATATTGATATAACTGTTTTTTAACTTTCAGCATTTCTCTATATATTAGTAATAAAACCATGCGGACTGTTTGTAATGTTACCAATTTATGTTTGTTATGTTTTATGTACTTTCGTTTACATGTTACGTTCACTTATTACATTTCTCAATGTAAAGAGGTATCATACAGTAGTTAAACCATAACTTAATAATATTGACTTTAAGAAATGTAGTAAGTAAATAGTCAATACAAATATTAGTAGTAAACCCATTCACTCTTTAAAATGTTACCCGTTTAGTTATATCTTATGTATACTTGCCTTAAAATATTTACGATTACGTTCTATTAGGTTTAATGATAAAAAATTATATTTAATATTGATTGTTATAATTTGTTTTTTTAAAAGCCGAATAAACAAACGAGAACGTATTTGATAGTGTCTAGGATTCCTTAGTTGGGGTCATTTATAATTATACAGATGTCCATAATTATTATCCATGCGTGGCAATATCAGCTTAATCTTAGATGTATTTCATTCTCAATTACATCCTCCATCTAAAATTATAATTATGTATATAGAAATAGAAAGTCATTTCTTGTAAACTATTACATTAATAATCGATGATACGAGTTTAGACAATATCTGAAGATCGAAGTTAGCCGAGTTTGTCAAACCTCTAAGCTTTAATATTACATTGAAGGGGAATACCGATTGCATTCAGTCAATATAATTAAATTATCTTACAACTATGTGCCAAGTATACACCGCATATCTCGTACATAAATTGTATTGTGAATCTGTGTGTGACGCGCTTAACAAAGTTGTAGAGCCAACTCTAGTATTTGCAATTGATTACTTGGTTAAGTCTGCATTCACCTGCGTGGTATTATATACCAAAACTATTATATCATTTAATTATTAGTAATAGCTATTTTTATTGTAACATAAGAAATTATCACTGATTGATAGATAGAACCAATGATATTCTGGATAATTAATCTATGGCTCTAGCATAGTTTCAGCAACTTTTAGCAACATACTTTTAGCAACTATTATCGTTTTGGCGACTGCTCGATGCTGCACCACATTTTGGCGACTTTTGGTCGAGGTAATGACCAACAAGAGTTTTAGTGATTGCATTAATTGATGCATCAAGCATCTCAAAATCAGCTGAATCCTCAATCGCCGATTATAAACATAACATGTTGTCTGGGCCTTACCCGCTTATTTAAAAAAAAATAATAAAACTAAATTTTCCATAAGCTTATTTTTTCAAATAATGTCCAATAGTAAATGGAAATAAAAAATATTTTCTGTTTTGTGTATTGTATGTATCGCCTTCGATTTGTATAGCTTTACAGTTACAACAAACCGATACAACGACCCGTAAAAGCGTATTGCAATAGAAATGCAAGCCGTATAAATATTTATGACGGCGTAGAACATCTTATACGAAGAAGAGGCAAATGAAATTTGTGCAATGCGTTTGCTTTGTATGTTCTTATACACAAAGTCTAAGTAACAGAACAAATCTTTATTATAGAACGTAAAATTCTATGAGATTATAATATACTACTCAAAACAAAATAACGGCCACTTATATTTCTGGTGTATTGTGAAGATTACGGTGAAATAAGATTAGTAATGCAATAATTGAGGTATGTAATGGTAAAAAATGTTCTCAGGCTCTTTTCCTACTTTTTTTAAATGTGTTAGTCATTGAATAATCAATACTGCAACAAAGAGTTTGACAAAAAATACTCAACACTGTTATTTTTTCATATTAATTACTTTATTGGTTGCCAGGAAATAAATTGCATTGAATAGTTAATACACGGGTGGCCCTTATTTTGTTTTCACTAGCATACATATATAAAATATGCTGTCATCAGTAGTTATTTAAGATTTGATATTGAATTATTTGGAAAGGTGAAAATTCGCACTTTCGAATCTAAAGATAATATAAACTATTTTAGAAAATTTAATATTGGTGTTTATAATAGCATCAGTAATTTTTTTTTAAATTTTCGAATCACAAACTTTCATTATTTTTTCAATTCATTTACTTAACATCATTTGATAGTCTGAGAATTACCGAGATTGCGGTCTATATAGAATTGAATTATTGCTGGTATTTTTTAGAATACCACTATATAGTACTTAATTTTTATCGCGATGTGACGTCTCTATAGTTTAATTAATCTTTGGGTGAGACAATGTACGATCAAAGCGAAAATGATTCGAGTGAGTCCGTTTTAAGTTCCTTCCAATAAAGTATTGATGAATATTTCATACGTCGCTTGCGATGTATTTCAACGAATTTACTTCGTTTTGAATTCTGACTTTAACTACGTAATATTGCAGTCTGCGAAACAATTGTTTCACAGAATTGCTATTGAAGCCACAAGAATGCTTTGTAATATTTTTACACACAATTTATCATCATCGTATCGTATAACTAGTTGGTCGACAGAGCTTTGCTCGAATAGTTATACAATAAAGCAGCGCCATCTGTTTTTGAATAGCTTACGTTGTATACACTTTTTAAATATCATCAGGATTTTTTACTTAGTAACAGTAAAATTATAAAAATATAAATGCATTTATCATGTGAAAACGGATTATCGTGGATATAACTCTTACCTTCAGATCAATTTTAATACTTAAACTATCTAAATACCAAAATCATCACAATTGTTAGAACCGTTTCGAAAACCAAATCATACACATATTATATAAGAATTGCTCGTTTAAACCAATTATAACCATAGTTATATGGGATGTATTAGATACCAAATTTGTTGAAATCCGTATTTCAAAAAGTTTCCTCGTACCAATTTTCTCGTATATAAATATTTCAGAATTCATATACATAAAAATATTTTAATGTATCAAAATCTAGTAAGAAGAAATATTGAAACACCAATGGTCTTGAATTCTGCAATATCATAGAGTAGGTACTTTCATCGCAATGATCATTTCGCTTGAGCTATACAAATATGAAAAGCCATTGACCAAAGTCAGTTGTTTGAGTATTTTTGACTTTTTTAGTGAAAGCTTTTAAGAGCGCTTTAGCCACGATTGATTTCCATGCTGTTAGTCCAAGATTCATTTAGTTTCTCTCGACGACATTTATACTTTTTACCCTACTACGTCAAGTAGGTAATGTTTTTTGAGTGTATGTTCCATTTCTTGGCACGCCAAACGCCTCGACGGACTTTAATGCATGAGGTGTCGTTAGAATCGTCTCAGATGTCATACTAACATAAGCTATACCATTTTAAATATGTTTCCTGCAAATGGGGAAGAAAGTTATGGGAGAAAACGGAGAAAAAAGGACTCAGTTCATTTTAAGCGGTCGGTAAGTCGCGTCTATTGCTTTAATTTTTTGCTTTAACATAATCCTCTAGTTACACACAATATTAGTATTCAGGATATATATATTGTACTGTGTGCGTTATTTGATGAAGTTAAACAACATCAGTTCAGATACAGCAGCTAACTTGCGAACAAGGACGTGAGAGAGTACATAAAAGTCAAAACCGGTAATATCTTTTTGGTCCATATTAATTGAATGTTTAGTAACTTTACTTAAATAATATAAAGTCTAATGAGTTACATCTAAGTCATGTTTTTAAAATTTAAGTTCCTATGTTAAGAACTCAAACACAAGACACGGGTAAAGCTATGGGGAACATTGTTGTTATTAATACTCATATAGCATTTTAATGAAGGCGCCTCACCAGACTTCAAATTATACCTTAATGAAATCCGCTCCCCTATTAACGGATTTCCATTTTCGTACGAAACGTAGGTAAAACGAAAAGCCTTTCATTAATTCATCCTTTTTGATGGAGTTAGAATTCTTTGTAGTTCGATTCTGCCTATTATTTCTGCCTATTAACAGCAGTGTTATGTTCTGTTATGTTCTGGTTTGAAGGGTAAGTGGTAACCGAGACATACTTTTCGAGGTGTTGAAAGTTCACTAACAAAAGACGCTTTTTGTTTAAAAAGCGTAATTAAAAAATGTGATATCGTAATACAAAAAGTACATATAAACGAAACTGCAGTATCATCACATATTTGCCCTTAACACGCGTAGTTATGAGAGTTCATAAAAACTCGAACAAACTAGAGCATTTTGTCACACCATATAAGTTTTCCTTTGTTTCATGTCACGTTCACGTATTTATACTTCCGCTTTCATAAAGGCACAGTGGGAATAAAACCAAGCTAACTACGAGCGAGTATGAACAGTGAATATTACAAACAAAAGTGATTGTCCCTTTGCCCCTCGGTCAGATATATCACACAAAAGTTTTACTCAGTTTTCGTTTTAAGAATAAATTCAAATTGTCTGGGCTACTTTCTCGTAAGAGCAGGCTATCTTACTAATTATGATTATGTGCTTGTAACTAACTTGTATTCTCATATTTTCATGTTTAAAACGAGCGCAATACTCGCTAGTCTTAGGTTAAAGTAAATCGTAGTTAGAGATTAATTCTCAAAAACGGTAAAATAGGCATCTCATTATTTGTAACCAGAGTTCCATATACTAATTCATTATTCTAACTTAATAATGTCGGATTTCGAAAGAAACTATATTTTTTTATTTCATCCTCTTTCGGGTTGTTTTTCCAAAAACCATGAAATTAGTGTTAAATATTTCTAAAGAGAAAACTAATTTTCGTTATGATAGTTTCAAAATTGGCGGAGTTTCAAACAAAAGTTTAACATCTATTTAATCCCGTTAGTAATAAGACATGAGAAAATTCTTTTTTAGTGGATGATAACATAAAAAGAAATCAGCGTTCAAATTTCATGTTTCTAGACTTCTGTAGATGTAGCTCTGCGATGATGAATAGAATAGTTAATAGAGTCAGTAAGTACAAGTCTATTTATTCTTTAAAAAAAAATTGAAAAATTTGCCAAACTAAAATATTTTTATTATAATAAATACTTCCACAAAAGTAATAGCAGTGACTATACCGGGAGGTATTTAGGTAAAGCGCCCGAGGCTTTCCTTTGGATCTATTGTTCTTATCTGAAAGGTGTCTTCCCTTTGACCGTTTGAAGTGGATACTTTTGAAGAAGGGTTTGTCCGCCAATTGATTAGATATAATTATTTTCTATTAATTACAAGCCTGAAATTTTGTAATATTAGGTAAAAAAAATTATTAAAACCCATCAGTGGAATTGGTAATTTTAGCTTTAATAGTTTGAAATTTTAATCAATTTATTATTTGCTAAAATAATAATAAGTCACTCGCTTCACTTACTTACTTCAATCACTTAGACACCAATCGTATATTGTCATATAATAACTAGTTTAACTTTTATAAACTTTTATAATTATGTTTGTTAATAATTAGAAAGGTGGTAGAACCTGTGGTTCAACTCCGAAAGCACCACCACCACACCTATTTTACCTTATAACAACAGTGCCTAGCCGTCCTGTGTTCTGTTTAATGGGGTGTGGTAAATAACACATATATATCCGAGGCATCCCAACTTAGCCCTCAGGGGTAACAACGCTCCTGTGGCCGT
>DWNY01002192.1:0-11387 GCA_018250635.1 Telegonus apastus | reverse complement strand
CAGTACTTCGATAATACATTATATATATTTTATAATTTTTTTATTTTAGCAGACTAAAACAAATTTATTTTTGGCAATTTTTAATTATTTTCAAACCACTTGCTAAACATCTAATGAATAAATAAACTCCAACTCATCTATAGCAATTTTATTAGCATCTCAGCCGGCGGCGGTGCAAATGAATTAAAATGTCGTTTCAATTAGTTGGCCATCCCGACGCGGCTCGCTGATTTGTATTCCTCCGAGATCGCTCGGGGTCGTGCCTACGGGGCGATAAGTCAGGTTCATAGAGTCAAGATTCTTTTAATTTACTACTTAATAAATAAATGCGGTAAAGGTATCATCATGCAGTAATGTATATGTTATGTTTATTTATAGGGACGTTTCGATATAGTGATTGTTTCGGTTGATCGTTTGTTATAATTATAAATTGTTGAGCTAGAGAGACAAATTGTAGTATCTATGTGAGTGCTACCTAATACACCAACAATTACTAGTTTTCAATATGTAATGGAAAATATTTTACGTACTATTTGCAAATGTATGAAGGATGTCATAGTTTGCGGTGAATATCAATATTGAAAAATATCAACTAAAACAAATATTAGCTATATTCAAATCTTTTGACATCAAATATACGTTTTGTAAGCCGAATAGAAAGGCAAAATTGTAAAATTTGTTGCTTGGTTGGGTATCGTTATTTTTCATAGGAATTTCTTTCCAAATGACACCGTGGGACTTACTTCTCTACGTCATTCCAATGCAACCAGAATTGGTTGAAGAATGGGCAGAGATGGGACCAGCTCTGATTGGGTACACCTCATATATTCAAACCTATACCTAAACCCAGTCCATAATACCTCTGAAAGGTTTAACGCGGAATCTTCGGAAGTTTAAATGAAAAACACATTTCGTGACAACGTGTACAAGATTTATTTCCAAAATATTAATATTTCCATATTTGTAGTAGAAGTGCACGGAAATATGTCACAGTCACAAAGCTATGAATTCGTTGCTTTTGAAAATATCCAACGTGAATTTGACACAACTAAAATGGAATTTTTATTTTGGATAGCACTGCCTTTATGCTCAAATTATTTTATTTTGAGAAGCCTCACTCTCACCAACACACATTCATTTAAAATTTATGGACTTGGGAAAAGTAACTTACATACATGTTTTGCTACTCGGCAGTTCAGTTTAGTTTTTTGTACTTAAAAATTGTGACTACTTTTCTAACAATAGGAAGAATATTTGTTAACCATTAATTGCATAAATATTAGTACTGGTACGCATAAGGCAAAAAAATCTGATAAATAAGTCACTTACGAATTGAACTGGTCTAGTATGATCTAGTTTAGTCAGTTTTCCGTCAATGGGATAAATAATATACATACTTATCGTTCCAACATAGTCCTCAGCGGTAGCATTGCATTTGTGGCCGACCTCAAATAGGATTTCTGTCTTGCAGCTGCCTTAAAAACAAAAGCGTCTTAACTTTTAAGAAAGACTTAATCTAAGTACGCTCCAATTTTACTATCTTTTATCGGAGGAAAATCTCCAACACCGTTTGACAGTACACGTCACGCAACAAGCCAAACGACTTCGCAGCTTGTCTTGACTAATTAAACAGAAACTTCGTCTGTTCACTTTAAATTCAACCCAATACCTAACCATCAAAGTCCTAATTCCATTAGAACTAGAGCGTTTATCACGAAAATTTGCAAAACCGTGTATAAGAAAACAAACCGTGTTGGAAGATGTTGAGGTTTATTTTCAATTGTTGGAAATTAGGGTCGCTAGTGAATGAAGCGACGGGAGAGATTGGGGCGACGGCGGGCATTAATTGCCGTGGACATTCGGGGTGGGGTCAGTGAACCCCTTGAATGCAATTCCCAGTAGGTCAGTCTAATGAGAATGTTGTGAAAAGACTCGTTTCTTTTGACGTTTGAATGATTTCAATTTTTCCCTCGTGTTTCTTAAAGTTGTCAAAAGATGTTGAGTTATTTTGGGGTTTGCAATCTTTTTATGGAAATCAAGAGGGAAATAATGACCAATTCATAAAATAGCGGCGGTTGAAATCTTCATGGTGCGGTTTTATCATCGTTCACCAGTATTAAGCGCTGCTGTGATCAAATTTCAAGTATTGGCCAGAATGTTACTTTTAAAGGACTATTTAACCTATAATATAATATCACTGTAATACAAACATAATATACTTATTACACACTAAATGTGTATGTATCATAATATATAGACAAAGCATTGACCAGATATGATTGAATTTTAATTTTAACTTCGAAAACGGGATTATTTTATAATCACGGGCAAATGCATAGTTTCAAAGGTATTATTAGTATTCAGTTACGTTAATTCAATTTAATTTAATGTTAATTAGACAAAATATGTAAACATGGACATAGTAGATAAAGTTTAGGTTTTTGCTTCCGAGATATAAAATGATATCTCAAAATGTTCATATGCAAAATGTCGCAATTCGTGTCCGTGAAGACGGCAGTAGCGGTTAGTTAGGCGGCCGAGAGCAGGCGCTCCGCACTTGCAGTTGAGCTGAAAGGTGCAGTTCATCGTTGCGTGTAACGAGCGCGCTTGACATTTCTAGACTTTTAAGTAGTCTATGTTCCACCTTGAACAGTTCCCTAAATACGTACTAATTTTTTTAAGGTGGCGGAACTGTCCATGGTTCGCATATCTACATTTCTATAATATAAAGGCGTGATGCTACTCTTTGGTTTTAAGGACCTTTGCATGTTTGTACCTTTTGCATTTATTACAGTAGTAACATAAGATGTATGATTCAACGCCAACATTTAAAGCTCTCAAACATTTAAAGTACTTAATTTGTGTAAACATTAACGACAATCGATTTTTAACACAAAACTTTCGTATGTAGGTAATAAATAAGTAGACCTGCCCATTATAGGAGTCGCATTGCAGTTATAGTCTGCGAAATAATCCTTGCTAACTACGCGAAATCTAAGTAAATGTTTGCAAGCATAAGTCTTTACAAGCAGCTGCGCTTAACTAAACCAGCAGCTTGCTATATTACGGGCATATTTCAACACTTACAAGCAATTTTTCTTCGTATTTCTTTCACGTACATTATTGCTAGAACATTTCACACAGAAACTAAGTTTATATTCCTTGATATTAACATTAGGTGGTAAGTCCTACTAATATTATAAAGCTGAAAGTTTGTGAGGATAGATAGATGGATGTTTGTTACACTATAATTTGAGAATGGCTAAATGGATCTGGTTGAAATTTGTTACCGACATATCTTTTTATCTTATGATCTGTTTATTAAGATATTTGGTTGAAATTGCTAAACTTACACTATTTCAGTTATAACATGTACGTTGTTACATTTTCTTAATTGCGAGTGTGTGGGATAGTTTTTTGCTTATGTTATGGAAATAGCAAAGAGCATTCAGCCACATGATGATAAGTGACCACTGCGGCCCATGGACATCCGTAATCAACCTTAGATAAGATTTCAGTCCTACCTGAGGACTAAATTGTAACGCCTCGAATAGGTATTTCTCCCTTACCACGCCCTTCAGGCCAGAACACAGCAGCACTGAACACTATGAGGCACTTATGAGGCAAAAATAAATTTCAATCTCGTTTTAAAAATATTTATTTCGTTGAGATTGTTGAATGCATTAAGGCCAATTATATATCATGTTTTATTTTTTTATGCGAGTGAAACCGCGGAACGGTTATTTGTGTACTAATGATACCGCATACCGGATATTCGCAGTATATTGCCCCAATCAAAGAACTTATTAAGTACGTTGAAGCTATTTCCGTGGGCGATATTGAACCGCAGCCAATATATCTGGATGATATTACAATTATCTTTTGTTGTAATATATCCGTATCTAAACAGAAATATTGTTACAGTGCGGCATCTATAATAATTAAGTAATTTCATAAGAAGCAATAACGAATATTTGGTTCACGAATCAAGTTACTATAAAGTTGGTTGTTACTGACTTGTCATTTTACTTTACTTATTCTAAAGAGTACGTACAAGAACATAAGTCACAATTTTATTGATTAAAACAATGATAATAGCTGTACTTATTCTGTATTCATACTTCTGAGGATGCCCTTATTTTAAGGGTTCCTTTAACAATCCATTAAGATTGACAGGTGCTTAAACTATAAACCACGGTCAAGTGCGAATTTTAAGACTTCACACATTTTTTGAGATATTATTCAAAGCCATGTTTTTGTTTACCGTTATAAGCGACAAATGTTAGAGATAAAACATTAGATGTGCGCATGGTATATTAATGAAGGTGCGTGTCTGTACTCGCACTCCCCGGTTGAAAGGCAGTTTTAATAACATACATTTACATACATGTTTATTACATTTTTCTATGAAGCCTTTGAATAATAAAGGTTATTGAGATCAATGATTATAGTATGAAGAGGGATTTAGATTTTACGAAGCTCTTGTATGGCTGGTGTAATGTTCCACATGACTACAATACCTAACTTGTGACTATGTCATTGGCTGCCAAGCACTAACGACCATAGCTTTATATCATTTCGAAGTACTATTATGTTGCTATGTTTGAAATTGTCTTCCGTCGACAAGCCTAAAGGTGCCTGTCCACCGAGGTATGTGCTCGTACTAAGTAGAACCACCGAAGTAGCTAAGCTTTGGATATGTTTCAACGCATCCAATAGGATTGCCTGATTTTCTCACCTTAGCTTAGGTCTAATACGTTTTTATATATGGAACGGTATTATACATGGAACTTATATACGTACGTATTTTTATATGGAAGGATGCCAGCTATCGTTTGGAGACTGATTGCTTTTCCTTCCGAGATGTACAAAAATGCGATTGTTAGAAATTTGAAATTTGAATTTGAAAAATCCATTGTTAGATCCCTAACTTCAATATACAGTAGCTAGTATATCTTTGTTAAAAAGGGACCCTTCACATACGAGTTTTATATAGAGAGATGTAATCTAAAGGTTGGAGCCTACAGCTGCTACGGAACGTGACCTATGTAGCGATAACATTTTCTGCACATCATACTCGCTTAGCTTAGCTTCATAGCTTAACTTAGACCACAGCTTAGCTAGCTTGCACGTCTCTAGTGTACAGGCTCCCTTACCGTCGTAAAATGTAACTTTCGTACTCAAGTTTAGAGTGTAAAATTATGGACGGACAGTGTACTATCAAGAACGATAGTTCAGGACAAAGTTTTGTAGCTGTACATTTATTATGAAGCTGCTGCAACTTATAAATAAGTAAAGGAACTCTCAAAGGAATTTGTTGACACTTTTAACAAAAAAGGTAACAAAGGGTCAAATACTTAGTATCTTGCTTGTAAAAATTATCATGACCACCTAGTGATTCAAATGTTCAGCGATTTCAAAGAAGAAAGAGGAGATGAAGAAGAAATGGTTATGAAGGGATTTCCAGTAGAAAGGGGATCCTGGGGAGTCAAAATATTATACTGATTTATATCTTCAATAGAAACAAACACAGGGAAAGAATTAACAACTCACAAATGTTATCAACTTTACAGCTGACAGAATGGCGCCGGCTGGCGTCGTCTGTAATTAACGCCCTTGTAACTCCGATGGCCACTAATTATAAAGAACATTAAGTTTCAATGATAAAACTCGTGACAGCAAATTTGCGTCTCTTGTCGGCTAAATCACTGGAGAGGCCTCGCTTTTGTGTCAGATACTTCACTCTGTAAATGAACTCTCGTGTCTCAAGGATGCTAGAAGCAAAGTGAAATTGAGAAAATTCGAAGTGCCTTGCCAAGCAATCAAGAATTATCGGCTTCACATTTTCTAGCGCGCTGTAATCGTCTGCCACAATGTTTATCATATTTAATGATGCTAATGTCTTAAATATTTGACTAGAAATATCTTAGAACAAAAAGCCGACTGCTTTAAATGAATACATTTTGATACCCATATTGTTATGATACAAAAATTATTCATCCCATCCCCTCCCCTTTTCTCCGTCCGCAGGCACCATATTTAAATATTGTATAGCTAGCTTATGTTACTATGACAACTGATACGATTCTAACGACATCCCATATGTAAAGTCCGTCAAACCGTCTGGGTTGTGCGGCGTGCCAAAGAAATGGACATACATTCATACATACATATTAAACAGAAAAAGAGTACAAGCGCGATTTTACTTTGTTTTTTCATGGTGTGATAAGGGAGTAGTATCGGAGGCGTTCCAACTTAGACCTCAGGGGTAGCATCGTAGGTACTTGCGGCCAACCTCAGTTAAGACTTAGATCTTTTCTGGGTACTAATGGCCACTTATCATCAGATGAGCTGCATTATCGTCAACTACATCCATCTTATAAAATAGCCTACTACATAAATAAAATGATTTTTCTTCTTAATACATTTATGAAAACTTTAATAAGTTTTCGTTCTAAAGAACGTAGAGCTAATTTCAGTTCAATTTCACTTCTCATCTAGTCTTATGGAAATGAAACTCACTGCCTAATAGAATTGTTGGAATAAATAGATGGAATCTGCACAGTCTACAGTTCTTGTTCTTATAACGATATTGGAATTCCAATTTTATTTGTCATTGAAACAGATACAATATATACGTCCTTGAGGCCTTATACCGGAGATTATCTTAAGTCTAGATTATTTTTTCTATATTATATAGGCAGCTAACGAGCGAGCAGCACACCTAAGTGGCCACTGCCATGGATATCTTTAATCAACCCCAAATAGGGTTAGAATAACTGAGGTCGGCCACATACACGTAGCTACCTTTGAGGACAACTTTGAAGACTATGTTGGAACGCCTCGGATAAGTTTGTCTCCCTTCCCATACTCTTTCCAGAACACAGCAGCGCTTAATACTGATGTTATTAGACAGCAATAGGAGTAGTGGAGGTGATGGTAGGGGAAACGAACCACAAAAGTTTCTACTAGTATAGTAGTAGTATTCCGAAGTAGGTACAAGAAGATTGTTTGAACATCTAATAAGATACCAAAACCGAATGCATTCAAAATGTTTCGCGTCCACAACATCACCAAAGGAACTTAATGATCTACAGTTAAGAAAAATAAAACTTATTAACATATTTGTTTACAAGAAAATCTAAAAAAATACCGAGAAATACCAATACTTAGCGCGTTTAAAACATTTTCGTCCCGAGCAAAACCTTAGCATTTAACTATTCGGTCAAAGCGAAGCACACATAGCCCCGCCGTAGCGCGCATAGCCCCGCTTGCGAAGATCTCAACCCGTCCATAAAGTTAGCAACGCGGTCTGTAAATGAATGAGCTAGAGGCAAAATTTCTGCGCGCTTCCATGTTTCGGAGCGCACGTTAAGCTATAGGCCTTAATTACTATCATCAGACTGAAGTTGTTAAACCTCGTCGGAGGCCTTATGGGCAATTTCAAAACTTCCAACCTGCGTTGGCAACTAACCCGTACTCCCTTCACCAACTCGCACGAAGCATCGAGGTGGAATAAGTGGTAGCCTCCACCATTTAGACGAAGAGAGCTGTTTCCAGGAATAGCAAACAAAAATAATTGTAGCAACCAATAAAATAAGAGAGTTGTCACTCGCAATTACATTTCACGTTCCGTCCCAATGGGGGTATATTTTAGCATCATTTTGAAATGGCAGTGAATCGGTACAAAATGAGACACTTGTGAAGGAACGAGGGCGATATCGCGACGGAACAATGGAAGCAATAACCTTACGTTTGAACACGACGACACGATTGTCGTTGACGCATTACTGCTCCACTGCTGGAGGGGCTTTGCTCCTTTAAGAGTGACTAGGAGGGACTAGAGTGGTTAGGCCATGTGCGAATTGATAGGTTTCTCATATTTTTGTAATTATTTTAATCAACACTCAGGCGTCTACGTTTCCTCAGGTTTATTTTTTATGGCAATTAATGAACAATTTTTAATACGTATACCGTACTCCAATTTCAACACCTAAGCTTTAACTTCAACAACTAGCTTTTATACTTGACTACACCATTTAGGCATCCGAACTAACTGAGATCCCACTAGTTCAAAAGTACAACTTACTCCGAAAGTAGTCCCACCACTTCCAAAACAAACCTATTTCGATTCAAAATTATTAAGATTACATATTTATTTAATGTACAAGAGTTTTTTCAAGAACATAAATTTTTGTCACTTTTCTAAACACAAAAGTAACTACTCTTTCAATCTGAAGCTCTTTTGAAAAATCTAAAAATCATTTAAACAGCATGAAGTCAGAATTTTGTCAGGAAAAAGGCAAGTGACAAAATTGCGACAAGATACCAAAATAAAAGCAAAAAGCGTGTCGCAATGTAGCACAAAGCGCAATCGGGTCTTCCAAGGCTCGTTAGCGCGCTATCGCCCGCCACTCGCGCGATTGGACTCCACAGATTCAGATAATTCCTCCAACGCTCGTTCGAAGCTTTGATCTCCACCCAATTTGTGATTTATCTCGGACTGGATGAGCTAAACGTCGATACTTAGAATTCCGGCGGCTCAATTTGTTGCTATTGTTTTGTTTTCATTTTCCTTTTGAGTCGTGTTCTTCGTTAGATTGTCTTGATTGGCTGAAAAGCCTTTTCACAGTCACTTCACTTGTGATCTGGATATCTGGAGTTTTACCGCCATAATTTGCGTGTATTTTTTGTTTTCATCAATTATTTATTTATTATATTCGGTAATCATATCATATTTCAATATATGAATTTCGAACATAATTTATCGCTTCAGCGGTATTTTAATGAATCGAAATATCAATTTAATGTCAGAATCTGAGCAAAGAAAGCATCTCATTGTTGTCAGTATCTGCGCCCCAGTTCGCAACAAAATGGCCGCAGTCAGCTGTAATAATCCACTACACTGGATTTACCATTCAGAAGAATTTCAACAATTTTACCTTTAGATGAACATTTTCATGAAAATCGAGGTAGATTTTTTAAATAACAATCCGGTGTTGCTATGGAGACTTGATGACTAACGAATACTACACTACAGAAACAAAGGTGGTAGAACCCTTTGTGATTCAACTCTGGCGGCACCACCCCCACACCTTTTTTTGCTTTATAGCAGGAATGTTAAGCACTGCTAAGTTCTAGTTTAAAATCCATGTCTGGTAAGGCGACATACTTATTCGAGGCGTTCTAACTTAATCCTCAGGGGAAGCAACGCATCTGTGGCCGATCTTAGGTAGGATTGTGATCTTATCTAGGGTTGATTACAAATGTCCATGGGCATCAACCATCAAGTAGGCTACATGCTCGTTTGCTATGGTTACCTATTACTATCGTTGTTCTGTTATTCTATGACAAATATCGTCTTAAATGAAATGAAAGTGTGTGTTTATAATTTAGAAATAATTGCTTTCAGTACGCTTAAATGTGCACTTTTAAAAATAATTTCAGTTTTATCTTATCCACTACCTAAATAAAAACCGGAAACATTCAAAATTTAAAAGATATTAAACCAGTGAAGATGGTTTTCTCAGATAACAAGGTCAATTTAACCATATCTATTACTAATTTTTAAATACACAACAATAACAAAAAATTTATTTATGGCCAATTGGCTTTACCAGACTTACTCATTTGCTTGATTATTTTTACATTCAAGTAATGTATTTTCCGTTGCATAACATGTCTTATAATTTTCACTTTGTTTAAAACTAGTTAAATATCATATATTATTGTTCACAATATATACAAAGTTTGACTTGAAACGTTCTGATATCTCTAGCAGTATTGCAGTATGACTTCCAGTATTGTTTTCTAACTTTAATAAAAACAGTAGCAATATCGTCCAGTTATTGTTCCTACAAGTGCAGTACACGCTACAGAACAGTTTCCAGATTATACCAACGCTCGCCCGCAGACCACTCGACCTAGAATAATAGCTACAGTTCACTAAGACACGACATGTGATTCTTATGAATAAACCCATAAGATTCAAAATAACCAATACTACACGCCTTTGAAATATGAATGGGAATACCAAGCAGCTTCAATAGACGAAAATTTAACACACGTAGATATCCAACACTACTTTACAAAGGTTTGATGTGCACGTAATAGTAAATTAGTATTCAATGGATAGACAAGTGCACTATTGTATAGTATGTAATGAATGGAAGTCACGTCGTTTCAAGCAGATTACATTAGGAGTTGCAAGCGATACTTGGTATCGGTGGTGCATTCAGTTGTTCAAGTATACGGATGGCTTGAACTTTATTAGTGTGGAATAAGAGTTTAAATACGCTGGATCACGTCGTGATAAAATGGACGATATACGGTAATGGGTACCTCGGTACGTTTCATTGGAGGTAGACGAAGTATGGTAAGCATTGTTGTTGTTTTGTTGAGATAATATTTTGAACTGAGTTCCTGAACAAACTTTTAAATAGTGTTTATGGGTAAGTGTATTTTATTCAATGGCTTTATGGATCAAGATAACTCCTGGCAAAATGTAAACTAAAGGTTGTTAAAATTAAATCTCCAAAATGGAGCAGCAAACAAAAAATTCCTCCATTTGTGAATATTGTGGTTCAATAAAATGCGTCCAGAAGCGCAAGATAAGTTTGAAAGGTTATCGGGATAATAGGAGATACGGTTTTATACTATACTAGCTGAACCCCGCGGTTTCATCCGCGTTATAGAAGAAAAACGCATATTAATGTCTGCCTTATTGCTATAAGACTGACATTAACGTCCGCGATGCCGGCCGCAAACGCGGAGAGCGTATGCTAGTGCTCTTTTTCAAAAATTAATGTACCGGAAGTTACGCCTTAGACCTAAACCTATTTTCCAGTAAAAGTTCCGTCAAAATCGATCCAGCCGTTGAAATAATTACTTCAGATAGACAGACAGGCATGCAATTTTTTTTTAATTGTAGTTTTGTTATAGGTGCCATGTATACTTTCATATGCATTTAATAAAGAGGTGTTATTTTGATATTACAAACAGACACTTCAATTTTATTTATTTGTAAAGATGAAAAATTTGCCGCCCTTGCTCGTTGCCGGTCGTCCCCAGCATGCTATGCCTTTAATGCAATTATTGTAACAAATAAAATTAAACTAAAGTTTCCTTAAACTTAGTAATAAGTAAACGTCAATGGAGTGGGTAAATTTACGAAAAATATAAAAGAAAACATTTCTCAATTGTGGTGAACTAAATACAAGCCTTCCTAAGATCACATTTTAACATCTTATTAACGATAGTAAAAAGACATCACAATGAGAGTTTAAGTTAGGCCCAAACAAGCGACAAACTAATTAAGATATTCACACTAACTCCAATTAAGCTGGTGATTGTCTTATCTAGATAAACAAATTAACCTGGTCTTTCCA
>DWNY01002191.1:0-11388 GCA_018250635.1 Telegonus apastus | reverse complement strand
AAATCTAAATTCATCATTCAGATATTTGTCTGGCCGGGGATCGAACCCGGAACCCACTGCGTGTCAGACCGGTATGGTGACCGCTCCACCACGCGGGTCTTCAAAACGATGTAACGCTGGTCTACATTTAAGTTTCATGCGCATTTCGCCCGTCTGCCTTGCTAGGTTAGACTATAAAAAAAGATGCGAACTGCACGGTTAATTACATTGATATATTTTCATACTTGTATCGTAACTTTATAACATGTTTTTCTCAAAGCCAAGTCATGTACTATTAAGTATAGATATTGTCTATAAAATATACGTAAATGTTTGTTTTGAAATACATAACAAAACTTCGCATCGAATTGAGCACCGTTTACTTCAGACAGCCATATTTCTTTGTTTGTTAACTATCCAAATACAGTAGCAGAATAATCCTTTAGCGGTTAGCCGATAGTCCGGTTATGATATCGCAAATAGATACCTACTCTTATTATTATAAACGTTATACGCTTTTGTTCTACGGCATTTTTAGATTCTAAGGCATGTACTTAAAGTCTACAAACGTGGAATAAAGTATAACCTTTTTTAAAATGTTTGAAAGGAATAAATATCACTTTTCATTTAAACAAATTCAGACAGAAGAACATTCATACCGCGAGAAACTTAAATTTGAGTACAAAACCGCCGGCCAAGTCGGCAAAAAATATATATAAAAGATTTCCGAAAATTGCCATTGCGGTTTTTCCAAGGAGGTTGTACAGCCGCAGTCGAGCCTTTGAAATTCGTACTTCGTTCTCAAAGGCTTGCATGTGAACTAATTGGACCTAGTTACGTAAAATAAGTTCACAATTCCAGCTCACAGAAAACTTTTTATATTTATTTCTCTTTCAAAGCTATAAATAATGAAATTAATGAACGAAACAGTTATGTAACCAAACTTCAGAAACATACAATATCAAAATGTTAATTCGCTAACTTAGGCTTTGCAAGTTACGATAAAGAATTTAAGTATGAAAATTTCGTAGAAGTGGTAATAAAAATGGCATTCGTATTGTATTATATAACCTATACAGTAGTCATATTCTTTAAAGGTGTTAGAATCCTTTAGAATCATATTTGTCTGAGGCATTCCTACTTAGTCTTCAGGAGCAGCAATGCAATTTTGGCAACTCTGGTAGGGCTCCGAATCTTATCGAGTGTTGATTATATATGAGATAGTTGTCCACTAGCAGCAGTGGCCATGTACCATAAGGTGGTCTGCATGCTAATTTGTTAATTCATCATTAACTAGAGAATTATCACAATAAGATAAAACCCGACTGCTTAGAATGACTTTAATACTCATTCGATACCCATATTGTTATGATACAAAAAAAATCTTCCCTTCTCCCACTTATTTCTGTGTTTGTAGGCGCGATATTTACAAATTGTATACCCTATGTTACCATGGCAACTAAGACAATTCTAACGACACCTCATATTGTTAAAATCCGTTAAGCGTCAAGTTAAAAGCCGTTTGGGCTATGGGGCGTACCAAGGAAATGGACATACACACTTACATACATACATATATACGTTCGAAAAACATTACTCTCCTTCTGACGCATTCGAGTAAAAACAATTCTTGATTACGCTACAGAAACTGCTATATAATAGCAGTGTTCTTATGTGAAGAGTTGGTAACGCAGACTTGAAGAAGGTATTTCAATATTGTTCTCACGATTAGTGCAGTATTTACCACAACACTTTATATACAATTCCTATTTTATTAAGTATCGGTTACAGAGACGTGAACGGACAAGAGTGAACGAATGTTTACGTATACATTAAAATGTTCCACTCACAAAATTTTATTCAGAGGACATTGCGATGCAATACAACATTGGTATATTATTTAGTAACAAATAATCTATGTGTAAAGCAATGTGAACCTTTCAAATTATTTATGAAGCAGACAAATCTATACAATTATTATTAATATTGAATTTAATTAACATAAACCGAAAATATGCGGAACCATTTTTAAAATACTGCGTGCAGTGAGGAGTGTGAGATAAGAGATAGTAAGGAGTGTGAGATACGTGAAAGTTCATGAAGGGAAGGAGCGAGAAGAGGCATTATCTGTATATAATAACTATTAGAAATACATATATTAATTTAAACTCAATAAATCATGCATCGGTGACTGACATGATACTGACAATGCTAAATAATACCGTCAACAATGGCAGATGTCTATGTAAAAAAATACGTTATTTCTTTTAAATGTAGCTTATTCAATTAAATCTCATTTTTCCTATAATGGGAGTTTTTTATATACATGTAAGAGTTTTATTGGACGTATAATTTTAGGTTTAATTTTATCAATTATGGTCGAATTTCGACCATTGTAACGGGTCTACTAGTACAATTTAAATGGCAAAACTCATCATAAATACATTTAAACTTATACATTTGGCATTATTTTACTAAACTTACTAAGCATTAATATGAAAGCTCGGTCTAATGTGAATCATTATTACACACTCTAACTCATCGCCCAGGAGACAATGGGATAATAAAACCATTAAGTACAATCTCTCAGTAAAGGACGCTTTAATGAACCTTCTACCGTTTGAATAATATTCCTGTGTCTGCTGAAGATTTGTACCCACTGAGAGACAATTTATAAAACAAATGCCACTGTTGAAAAGTCTTGCATTAAAAAGCAGTTTATGTGCTGAAGAGGAAATTGAACAGTGGTATTTTCAGTTTGAAAACGGTGCGAACGCTCGACTCTCGAATAAAATGACTATCAATTCTTATTATCTATAGTTTGCATGTTGAATATGATGGTGATACCGACTAACTTCACCGTGAAAGGATGAGCGATATTGAATGGAATTTGCAGTTATAGGAATAGAGGTGGTTAGATCGAAAGTCGCTAGACTTGACAGATTTATTCAATATCTGCACGAGTTTGAAATATTATTTAGGTGTTGCAAGTAAAGTTATAAGTAGGTACCTGCCTAATCAGTTCATTTGGTAAAATGTGAATTTTCGGTGTACATTAAGCTTTATAAGGAAGTAGGGATTACTTCCTTATAAAGCTTAATGTACACCGACGGATAAAACCTAAAATTCACATTTAACCGAAATGAACTAATTAGGTAGGTACCTACTTATAACTTAACTTGCAACACCTAAATAATATTTCAAACTCGTGCAGATATTGAATAAATACTCGTATTGGCTAGATGTTTATTTAACCTTACCCTTATCACCAAATAATATCAATAATAAAAACCCGAGGCAATCTCGCTTAAAGATTAAAATCCCATTTAAATACATTTCCTTCGTAGAAGGACGCGGTAATTAACAAACGTTTCGGAAGCAAAAGCAATCTTTCTAAAGAGCCTTTGGGGGAATACAATAAATCGTACGTGTGACACCTCATTACGAACTCAATTACTTTGGTAATGGATGTATTAAGTTCGCAAAAATCGACGCGATTTGCTTACAAATGAGACCTTTGGCTTTGCTTGTTAAGTAATGATACAAAGTAAAACAGGAATGGTATCGCTTACTTCTTTCGTATAAATTTATAGGTACGCCACAATATAGCGACATATATATTTTACAATTATGCCAAGAGACAAACTAAAATATGCCAATTTTTTTTTTTGTTTAAGTCCTTCTGATTTATTTATTTTTATTTGGGAAACACACTTCTTACTCTCATGAGCTCATCAAGGGCACTGGAAGTCTAATTTAAATTTAACGCCAAGTTTAGGTAAAAATCTCATGCGTTATTATTAAAATATATCACAAGTCATAACTAACCATTCAAATTAGAATACAATGAGGATACCATAAAAAGTAACAGGTTTGGTTTAAGAGCACTTCTACTGCAGTCTCACGAAGAATTAAATGATTAAAATACAGAAATGAACGAAAATTTCCATTTAAATAGCTTCGACAAAAGCATTAAAACATTCCAATTTCTTTCCGGGGCAATCGTGCAACAATTCTTTATTCATTCGGAATACCACTCGAAGTCAACTCTCATTTTACGAAACATTTCCGTCACATCCTCAATGGAAAATCAACACGCACAAACAATACTACCAAACGAGTAGCGACCGAATATCCTTAATGCGAAGTGCGCCAAATGGAAGCCATTGTTTTCGTTACAAAAAGCATCAAACACGGAACAACGTGGCGAATACAAAACGAAGTAAGCACTCAGTAGACTCCACCGAGAATACGATACGTCTCCATCACATTTCCATACATCCTCCAGCTAGCTTGCACTGCGTGACAAAATATTTCACTCAGGCATTACGGAATCAATGGTGCTTGACATGGAAATATATTTAACTTCACCTCAGCGTTCGCACCTACAACTACAATGAGAAGAAACAGAATAATAAATAATAATTAACTATTGGTTTAATTTAAATGAATTATGACATCATAGATTCCTCAGGAACTGTATCATGACGTACTAACTATGAAGCCTTGATATTAAACTTTTCAATAAAACCGTTTCAAAAGCAAACAAAAAATATGGGTAAATAATTGATAGGTACTTAATTGAAACAAATACGATGTTATAATTACTTTATTATTAAATCAAAGAATATTTTGTGTAAGATTTTACCTCACACAAGAAATTTTTAAGGGTATGACTTACACAAGTACGCATTTCTTTCTATACATTAGATATTAAATCTATTTCATTAAAATGTTTACAATATATTCCTGGTGTCAATCATTTTCTTAGCCGCGACCCGTTATACAACTTGTCTACATCCCGTCTTATAGCAATCATTTGATCGATGAAAAGCGTTTGATGATAGATTTTGATTGATGGGACAACGTTTTTCCGGTCCACCCTTCTAAGCTGTGCCATACTTTCATTTTACCAAAGTGATTTCGGATAAAATTAAACAGATATTAAGCATGGAGATAAGACTAGCGTTGTAGATAACGACACTATAGTCCAAGACTAACATGCAGAATAAGTTTGTATAAACATAATTTACATTGTACCCACCCACATGGAGACCTAATAACCATATCCTTCAATCCCTAACCTTAATACTCAGAATCGAAAATTTTGTTCGAAGGCCACAAATGTTTGCACGGTACAAATGGGAGCAAGATTTTTTGTGAAATAGATGATGGACGATGGGCAGAGGATTAGCGATCCATTACGAAGCTTAGATGGACTGAAAAAATGTTCGTCACTAAACTCTATAGCGATAAACGAAAATGGTTTTTCGATATGATGATATCGAGAACCATATAACATATGGATGTGGATATTTAAAATCTGTATATATAATAAGTATGTAACTCGCGCTCGCTGTCTGTGTGTTTAAAATTACTTACCGCCAAAACAACGAGAGTGAATTTGTGGAAAGGTAAATATATTCATAGTACGAATCGCAACTTAACATTTAGGCATTATTATATCAAAATTGATCTACTCTATCAAAAGTTATTACAATTTAAAATCAGAAGTAAGTTTTTTTTACGTCGAATTATGTACGTACGCGAATAGTTCTTAGTGGACTAGATGGCGTTATTGTAAAAACATCATTGACTAATGGGCAAACTTCTCAATACAAATGGCACAACAACGTTTGCCTGGTCAGCTAGTAGTTAAATAGTATTACCACTTACGTCACCGTCGAATATTACCGTCGTAATTCTCAATAGTCCATGGGGCGTAAATCATCTCCGAGCACTACATTCATAGTTCTATTTTACAATGCTGTGAGAGATAAATCAACACGCCAACTGGATTTTCCTCGGTTTCCTTCATATACACTTCAGCGACTCTGAAAACTGTAGGATCCCCTGTAGGCTCATTGTTATTTCAGCCTTACATACTTTAATTGTAGGTTGCCCATCAGTTCGCTGGACCGATGATGTTAAGAAGGCCAGTGATAGTGGCTGGATCAGAGCAGCGGAGGACCGAATGTTGTGGCATACCATGGAGGAGGCCTATGTCCAGCAAGCAGCGATAAAGGCTGATATGATGAAAATGATACTTTAAAGATATATCGTGACGTTAATCACTCGTGAAAGACTATTGTTAGCATTACAGTTAAGAATTAGAGCCTGCTTGTAATGTCAAAATAACGTTCTTACTGTTTCTACCTGCTTATTTCGGCAAATCTCCAAAACGGCTAGATTGCTTTCACGGGTTCTTTCATTGGAAGAAAGCTGAATTTATAGGGTGTAACATAGGCTACTATAATTATTAAGGACGGCAAAAAATAAGGGTTCCGTACAAAATTTTATCCTATAAATCCGCGCGCGTTCTTCCACCGTAGCTGATGCTAATGTCAGTTACTATCAGATACATTAGAACCGGCTATTACCTACTTATTAATTTCGATTATATGCATTGACGTAATATCAATACATATAATCGATTTTTTTTAAACCCGTGTGAAACCGGACACAGCTAGTAAATGGTAAAACCGTTAAATTGAACCCTAACAGATTAACGGGCAGTGCTGGAAAACTATACTGCATTTTAGTGACCACAAGTTTTAAGTGTACAAACTCAAAGTTATGTTCTCTGCGGTTCCCCGTACAATAAATTTGTATTAAAACTTTTGGTTATGTGAACATAGCGCCCTGTAAGTTAACCTTATGACCATTTTGGTAGCAATTCAAAACAAATGCAGTGAGATATTATTTCAAGAGCTACATTTTGTTTGTTTTAGTCATTATATTGCGCTCCAACTTTACGTTAACCATTGGGATGCCCGCTAATTTGTATATCAAACGACCACCTTAGTACCAACACAAAAGTGACAACTGTAATTGACCTCAGTTTTATATCCCTCCTTAACTATTTTATATAAAGTTGGTTCCAAATTTACAAGGAGAATGACCACTTACCATTAGGTAGAGTACATGAATGCTCTCCTTGTACTTTCGGGATCAGAATACGGGCAGTATCCCGTGCCCGTCGTAAGATGCCACTAAAAAGCAGTTTCCGGGGTCGCATGCGGTAAGACTTGGATCTCGAACCGACCAGACAGCGTTCCCAATACACGGCGATATGTGTGGTCGCATACCATTGTAAATACAAGATGGTGTGATGAGATCAAATTACTCACATGGGTTGAACATGATGGGACAACGCGCTCAGATGTCTCCCGTTTCATTCCTTTGAAGATACCGGAAGCTCCCTCGTAGCGCTAAGAACGGCCATCGGAAAGGTGGGAGGATTTAGTGGGTAATAATATGCCACATATCTATTTTATCTTTATCTTATATAAAAAGTCAACAATTTTATATACCTATTTTTACCAATGATGTAGATATTAAATTTTTTTGATTAGTAAATATGAAATAAATGATAACTTAACATTTTGTCCTATTTTACGAAAATAATGCACAAATATTTCGTGTTATGTAACATAAACGGGATATCTTTGCAACAATTCAGACGGGTAATAAACAGGAACGGGAGAGAAATAATGAATATTCACCAAGATTTAGTTCTTTGGCACCAAAATAAGCAGTCTAAGATAAGATCGCTTTGTTGTCTACGCATTCGAAGCTTACTTAAACTTCTATAAACAAGCTGAGCTATACGATGCTATGAAAATATTGTGTTACAAAGATACTTATATACAAACGTCATTCCCTACGAATGAGTTGCCAGGCGTACGGTCTCTCACGCGCGTCCCTCATAAGGATTTTCAATTTAACGCGAAACCCCAGATTCATTTCTATGAAACAAAGAGCTTCTCTTACTCTTTGGTAATTTATTTTTCTATATCTTATATTATTGTCACCTAATGTAGTTAGTTCACTATTATTCGCATATACCTTGTACAAACATACATAAATATATGTAAACATTATTTACTCGTATATCTTCTGTATTAATTTCATCATTATGCACTTATATAAATAAATGCAGTAGCGCCCTCTACTAGAAGTACTCCATTTGAATGATTTTAAATTCTGCATTTGAACCTCTAGTGATCTTTTGTGTAATTAATGAATCAAACGTATTTATAATCTGCTCTAAAGTATACCTATAGTGCAAATAGATTCTAATAGTACCGTACGTGAATTGTATTTCAAATTCGTTGCCTCTGAGCTCTACATAATACCTGTTTTTGTTACCATATTTACAGAAATATGATAACATGGCAACATACATTAAAAGCTGGTAGAACCCTTTGTGGTCGCCTCCGGTGGCAATATTGCCACACCTATTTCTGCCTTATAACAGCAGTGGTCCAGTGCAGAATAAGTACATCTGTACTTATTCGAGGCATTCCAATTTAGTCCACAGGGTTAGCAACGCATCTGTGACCGACCTCGGGTAGGATTGTGATTTAATCTGGGGTTAATTAAAGATGTCCATCGACGGCAGTGGTCATTTAACATCAGATGGGCTGCATGCTCGTTCGATTGCAAAATGAAAGGTTCATATCTTTCATACTAAAGCAATAAGGCTTTAACTACAACTGCTGTACCGTAAATCAAAAATGACATGGTCATATTGCCGTTACTGTTACCCACTAGCTAGGTGATAGAGCTTCGATGCTAATGTCAGCGCCCTCTATTGTTGAATATCTTACATAAACAACGTATACACATTCGGATCATTGTGTATACATTGATTGAATACCGTTCGTTACGATTGTTCTTATGAATCAGATATTAAGTAAAATACATATGCATTTTTTCACGTAAAAACGGATAATTACGGATATGACAATTACCTGCAATTAAAACCGTAATAGATGGTCTAAATAAAAAAGTTGTCAAAATCATTACAATGTTAAATTAGAAAAACTTAATATTACGATTATAAGGTATGTTGTTACCATTTTCATTTTTTTAGCAATGTGATGTACCTAAGCTTACATATAGAACTTACACACGATACATTCCTTAGCAATAAAGGCATGCTATCTGTTAACACAAAAAAAGTAATTCTCTTCAATCAGTCTCCAGATAATGTGTGAATAATGCGAGCGAGCGTGAGAACGGTAGACGTGAAATATTACATAATGCGTATTTTAGGGGCTTTGTCTCCCCCGCTGTTATTGGCCAAATTCCCAGTTTCATTTTTACTCACTACCTTCCTCATGTTTCCCAGTTGGAGCCAATATTGGTTCATATTTGTACGTAAAGCGTAGAATTCGATATTGGCTATAACACTTTTTTCCGTCCTATTCCTAGACACTAGTCTATACACGACTAGAGCATACCCTGTGGGAATAATATTATGCTTCATCAATTTTGATGTGTCTCACGCATATTCGGAATTATTTCATTGCACTTCGAATTGTTTAAATATTATTGCACTTAAGTATTTAGTGTAATAAGAATGATTATTTTAGGGATAAAATAATAAAATGTCCGTTATATTTAGAGATTTCATAAAAAGTGGAAGGTACCTAACTATCTATATATCAAATGTTGATTCAAAACCAACGGCCAATTTTGTTAGTAATGTTCTTCGTTTCTGATTCTTGTTGGATTGGATTTTTATTTGTACCAAAAAATGCTGGTTCTACTACTTGGATTTTTTTCTTTTTTTTATGGACTTGAGGTAGGAAATGTGCTTACAGTTCACCTGATGCTAAGTCACTGTAGCATGTGAATTTTTATACCCCACTCCTTAAAGAACGATGGTTCCACCCAAAGCTGAACGAAGAATTAGATTCTGTTACCCAATACCCACACACTTAGACCAAACCGCTAGAGCTGTTTGACGCTAGAAATAGATAGTACCTTAATGAAAGAACCATGTTAGTTAGACCACTTTACAAACACTTTTCGTGATTATAAAAACGTAGCAAAACCAAGTAGACGTTTCAAATTCTATTTCATTTATTTATATACAGAGCGACGTTTAGTTTTCCCCATATTCTTTTTTTCAATTTCTTTATTAGGCGTTACGTTAAGGTTACCTACTTCGTATATTTGTGATTGTGGTTTTGTTGATAAAGAAATAAATGTAATATATACTTTTTTAGATACAACATTTTATGGGCCTGTGCCTCATATTAGCGGTTTTTGTTCTGCAACTTATCGAAAGGTACACACTTAAGATGTATTAGTGTTCTTCAAGTACTTACTTCATATCAGGTACTTTGAAAAATAAATAATACTTTTAAACAAAACGTGGCCGGTATGAAGATTTTTTTACTTTTTGTTATTATTATTAGGATATCTGCCATATAAACCCTGTGAAAATTTCAACCAGCCATCCATAATTGGTCCATAATTAATTTACGTCGACTTGGTAGCGTAATTATTTTTAAGTAAATCAGTTGAAAGTAATGTCGCTCCTTGCTTACTAATTAAAATAATTGTATTACAACGCCCACAGCGTAACAAGAAGGTCGGGTTTCGCTAATGTTAGTCAATTTTTAACAAGGACGAGATTAAAAGGCACTTTAGATAACTTAATTTTGACTTTTTTAGCTTATAGAAGTAGCAAAGGAGCATGCAGCCCATCTGATGGTAAGTGGTCGTCGTCCATGGTCAATATGGACGTCTGTAATCAACCCCAGATAAGAACACAGTCCTATCTGAGTTCGGCCACAGATGCCTTGCTATCCCTGAGGACTAAGTTGGAACGCCCCGAATAAGTGTGTCTCCCTTACCGCACCCTTCAGACCAGACTACAACAATAACACTGCTGGTATAAGACAGAAATCCTATTTTAACGCTTATACTAAAAGCGTTTAACTTATTTCATCTGATATCTGTAATGGAAAAGAACAATTAGGGTATTTCCAACAAAGATGTGCCAGCAAGCTAACGTATGAAAGTGTTTCAAACCCACCTATTAAATAGTTTGATTTGATCAAAAGAAATTTCATTGCAAACCAAGTGTTTCAAATCCACCTAGATAGTCTGATTTTGATTAAAAAATCATTGTAATTCAAGCGATTCTATGGGTAGATTTGACATATCTAGCTTAGGTACCTACCTCGCGTATCTCTGGGAAAGTACAATTTGGTAAAACAAACGTCGCCTTAAAACAATCGTAAAATCATAATTGTTGTGTGTTTATACTAAAAATTTCATCTCAGTTCCCAGTTAAAACTTTGAATTTAGTAAATTGATCGTAAACCCACGAATCGCTGCCTCCGGGCTCCCATTTCAATCTTTAATGCGCCTGCGCATGTATCCTTTGTCGTAATTAAAATTTTGCAGCGCAATTATGACCGATATTGCTTTTATGTGATTTTAATTTAATTGCTTCTCCTTATTTCGCGAAGACTTATTTAAAATGATAATTGTTTTAGTAATATTTTTTTCAAATTATCTTTATTAACTTTTTTTCTGCGCTTTACTTCAAAAGACGTATATTAAATGCATATTTATTTAAGTATTGTAATGCTTTAAACTTAAAAA